>PVKC010024881.1:0-16704 GCA_004027635.1 Crocidura indochinensis | reverse complement strand
TGGGTGAGTGTCATCTAAAGCAGGAAATGGAAAAACATCTGCAGTATAGAAGGAATCTTCTAGAGCTGGAGTCTCAAACTCAATTTACTGGGGGGGGGGGGGGCACGCAGAAGGCAAAGTCAGGGTGATCCGACAGTAGTAAGCCTTGAACATTGGAGGGTGTGACTCGAACAACTAAAACAAAACAAAACAAAACAAAAAAAGATTGCTCTAGGGCAGGCCACAAAATGTTGTACGGAGGGCCGTTTGTGGCCCACGGGCTGCGAGTTTGAGAACCACTCTAGAATCTAGAGTGACAGGTGGGGGTGCAGACTGCAAGATTTCTCTAAGAAAGCAGAATCATAGGGGGACTTTCACAAAACTTAAGTTTAAATCAGAATAGATGGAATATAGAAAAAAATTAGAAAAATAGCTACACTCAGAATAGCTCCTTTAGAGAGAAGTTTCTGGATGCAT
Organism: Crocidura indochinensis; assembly: GCA_004027635.1. Taxonomy (NCBI): domain Eukaryota; kingdom Metazoa; phylum Chordata; class Mammalia; order Eulipotyphla; family Soricidae; genus Crocidura; species Crocidura indochinensis. Next base: position 16,248 of record PVKC010024881.1, on the reverse strand, counting down.
GGCCTTCAGCACTCAGAACAGAATCACAGAAGAACACAATTTATAACACAGATTATTGAGCAAATCTGCAGGGAGAGAGAGGTGTGGGGAAGGGTTGTTGGAAAGAGGGCATGGAAGCATCATATTCAGCAATGCTTAGGGGGGAAAATACTCCTGGCTTTCTTCTAAGGGTTATCTCCTAGCATAAGGCAGCTTGACTGGTGAAGGGGGATATTCTGTTTATGACTTAAACGCAACTACAATCATGCTTGTAATCATGGTGCTTAAATAGAGATTTTATATAGCAAAAAAAAAAAAAGGCAGCTTGACTGTGCTAGCAATCAAACCAGCTGTTGAATGAATGCTTACAGAGCCTTAACTTCTGTACTATCTACCAGTCAAGAATCTATACTTTGGGTTTTAGGAGCCATGCCTTTCTTTGCTCAGGACTTATTCCTGGCTCTGTGCTCAGGAAATCACTTTTAGCAGTCCACTGGGACTTATAGTGGTGCCTGAGATTGAACTGAGGTCAGTCACATCAAGGTGACCCCTCTACTCTGGCTCAAAAATCTATAATTTAAGGTTTTCTGATTAGTCATTTTACATTTCTTCCCCTCCACCCTCTCCTTCCAGTGCAGGATCCCAAAAGTAACATCATATCAAGGTTGTCTAGTGTGTTAGCTGACAGCAGGGTAGCTCACCCACATGTTAGTTGGGCAAATACATGCAGCCATTGAGCAGCCTTCAGGTCCTCAGATAATCTTTTTTTGTTTGGTTGTTTTTTTTGTTTGTTTTTGGGTCACACCCGGCAGTGCGCAGGGGTTACTCCTGGCTTCATGCTCAGAAATTGCTCCTGGCAGGCACGGGGGACCATATGGGGCACCGGGATTCAAACCGATGACCTTTTGCATGAAAGGCAAACGCCTTACCTCCATGCTATCTCCCGGGCCCCTCAGATAATCTTTTTTAATATTAAAAACAAATGTCTCAGCATTGACAAGTTGGGCTATGGTTAAAAATATAAATAAATAAATAAATAAATAAATAAATAAATAAATAAATAAATAAAGTGGACTCTGAAAGAGGAAAGTGAAAATAGAAGACATGTAGCACCTCCCATCATTGGGAGCTGACCATTAAACAAGGATTATGTTTCTTCCTGTACTAGGCACAGTATCAAATACAACATCCTCATTGCTCCTCCCCATCTACCCACTCCCCCTCATTTTGTAAAGAAAGTACTGACATTGTACCTCTGAATTACCAGAGCTCAAAGGAATTACAGAATGTCTCCAACACAAATTGCACTAGAAAGTGATGCCGTGACATTGGAACCCAGGTGTCTGGCTCCAAAGCACCCAGCTGGTACCCCCATGTGGCCACACCAACAAGGCTCCTTATTTTGCAACAGCAGGTAGGGTCTTGAAGCTGCTGTGTTAGCAGAAGGTGGAGTGCCTATAATGGCATCAGCTGTTCACTGAGGATCAAGCTGAACCTGTAGCTTCCCCAGGGGAAAGAAAGTAGAAGCTAGAAGGTAAAAATGGAGTCAGTGGGGACCAAAGTGTCCACATGTTACAAGGGGAGTAGAAGAAGCAGTGATTCCTCAAAGGCTCCATAGTTCTCATCTTTGAGACACCTAGGGCAAGTGGAACCTAAGTTCCTGGCATATCTGTGGTTAAATGGTTGAGGTCCTACACTACTGAGCATCTGGCAAGCTGAATTCAGATTTTACAGACTAGCACTGTTCTGTCAAAGAAAAATAGCTTGATCAGTGATGAGCCAGAGAGTAAGGAAGAGTGAAAGGAGGCCCTAAATGCTTTAATCTCTCTTTATGGGGTCATCTCCTCTGTTAATTCCCACCTCCTTTTTAGAGATTTCATTCAATAATAAAAAGTCATGATTTGAAACCATTTTTCTTCCCAAATTCCTGGTATAGTATCTAGAAGACTCTAGTGTCTGACAGAAAGCACAGCAATCTTGCTAGGTAAAAGTCAAAATGGAGACTGGACCCGGCAGCCACTACTCAGAGCAGGGCCTCAAGCACTATGGTAGAAGCAGTGTCACAGGATGGTCTGGTGTGGCCTAATGTCCCCCACTTCCCAAAATCACAGTTAATCAGTTTCAAGCACTTTCAATGCATCTTGCACTACTCAAGTGCTCCTTTATGCTAGGCCAGAACCCTGAGAACAAATCCTAGCTTTTCAGATGAAAGATTAAGTAAAAGCATCCAAGGCCAATCAAGTGGTAGTCTGAAGGCAGGGTTTGACTATGCCAAGCACTATAATAGACATTGGCTGGCCACTGTTCTTAACTTTCAGGACTTTTCTGAGGATCTGAGATGAGAAGTGCCTAAGGCACTTCAGCCAGCAAAGGGTGCTTTGATCCATCCAGAAAAAAAATCCCCAAGGGCTGGACTGACATTGTTTGTGATGATACTACAACCTGCCCAAGACTTGTGAGATGGTTCATGGTGCAGTACTGGGATAACCCACAAATCCCTGACAAGCTCAATAGGCTTGTCAGAATCTTCCAGAAAAGGAAAAAAAAAACCCAGATAGGTAAGCAAACATAAGGAACAACTGTACCCTGACAGATACATTCTTATTGTGGGTTATAATGCCAGTCACAAGTCTTAAGGAACACGTAATACAGAAACTTCTCTTCAGACACCTATTCCATTTCATCTTACAATATTGCCAGTTCTGGGCTTCACCTTTCTTGATCACCACAAGCCTCTGGCACAGTTGAAGAAACCAATCTCCTCCCCTCCACACACACCACTTTGAACTTGTTCTTCAACTGGCTTCTCCAATACCACTGATCTGGCTTCTACAAGCTAGCTACATTCTTTCTCATCTTTCTGATTTCAGACACTGGAGTCAGGCACTGGAGTGACCAGAGCACAGATATCTTCCTCACTACCCTATAAGTGATGGCATTGGCTCCCGGGCCACACTCGGTGACTCTCAGGGGTTACTTCTGGCTATACATTCCAAAATCACTCCTGGATTGGGGGAACCATCTGAGTTGCTGGGGGATTGAACTGACATTGTTTGTGAGGTTCGTCCTGGGTCAGCCGCATGCAAGGCAAATGCCCTGCCACTGAGCTATCACTCCAGCTCCTCCTTTTTTTTCCAAATGAAATCATTTTAACAAATTTTACAATTTTACAATTCTTACAATTCTTACAATTCTTTTAAAATATTATAGCATTTCAGGAATATAGTTGGCCCCTTTATAAACCATATCACATTCACTACCAACACTCAAGTGCTGACATATCGTCAAATGACATCCTTCTTTCTCTTTCCTTTTGATAGCTAATGATTTTTAAAATTATTGTTTTAGAAACCCTGTTGTGTTTTTATAGTTTGCTTTGATTATTTATATTTTACATGAGTGAAACCAACTAGTAACTATCTTTAATTTCCTACCTTATTGCACTAGTACCACCCATGTTGTTATAAAAGGCAGATTTCTGTTTTTTTTAATGGCAAAGTAGTATTCCCTGGAGTATAGGCACCACAATTGCTTTATCCATTATCTGTTGTTGAACATTCACATTGATTTCTTATTTTAGCAATTGTGAATAAAGATGCTATGAACATAAGGTGCAAATATCTTTTGAAATTAGTTCATTTCGGGCCTGGAGAGATAGCACAGTGGCGTTTGCCTTGCAAGCAGCCGATCCAGGACCAAAGGTGGTTGGTTCAAATCCCGGTGTCCCATATGGTCCCCTCATGCCTGCAAGGAGCTATTTCTGAGCAGACAGCCAGGAGTAACCCCTGAGCACAGACGGGTGTGGCCCAAAAACAAACAAACAAACAAAAAAAACAAAAAAAAAGTACATTTCTATCCTCTAGATGAATTATAATGATGAATCCATATAAAATTTATCTTTTTATAAGTTTTTTAAAAAACCTCCATATCATTTTCCAGAGGCTGAAATGATACATAAATAAATTTATATTCCCACAGTGTTCTTCTATTTCCACTTCCTTGCCAACACTTGTTTTCAATCTTTTTGATAAGGCCAATCTCAACAATGTGATGTGACACTTCCTTGTAATGTTGGTATGCATTTCCCTAATAATGATATCCAACATTTTCTTCATGTGTCTGTGAATCCTCTTCTTTGAGGTCTGTGGGTCTTCTTCTTTGAAGAAGTATATGTTGCTATATTGTCTATCTTATAACATATTACATTTATTATGTTAGATATTTACATAACATTTAGGATTTATATCAGAGAAAGGAAATATAAGAGCTACAAAAGCAAAGGTTTGGGTTTTGTAGAATTTTTACAGTGTACAAAATACTGCACGCCTTAAATAGTTACTGAGTAAATGAACAAATGAGCATATTGTACTAATATGGTAACTGAGAGACAGAGATTTTAAGTCGTTTTCCTCCAAGTTCTTATAGTCTGGAAATGGAAGAAGAGCTAGCATTCTATCCCAGATCTAATTCCACTTCTCAGAAATCATGACACTCGGGGAAACCCTGATAAAACAAGTCCTAACCTGCTGAGTACAAATGTTGAGAGCTATCAAATAGCACACTCAGGCCCAAAATAGTTACCATAACTTCCTGAGATACTCACCAGAGGCACTATACCTTAATGGGCTGGTGAGAACAAATGTTTTCACCCCACAACATCTCTGTCCCTTTAACCTCAAAAAGTATGTCCTCAGTGGAAGTTCTTTGAAATGCCTGGAATTAAACAAACCAGGCACAGCCCCTGCCCTTTGGAAGCTCAGTAATCTAGAACAAACACTGATGCACACAGGCTGGACTCATGAGCTGGCAACCACATGGTCTGATTTTAGAGGCTGGGAAAGCTTAGTCCAAAAATATCTACCCCTCCCAAATGCCACAGTGCCTGGAATTCTACCATTAGAAAGAGATTTCTGGACATTTAAGCACTATCTCTAATTTTGAGTCACTTTGTTTTATATATATGTAATATTTTTCTGATGGTACATTCATTGTGTTTAGATATTTTACCAGTTCTATTAGTTTTGTTTAATAAATTTTGTAATGTACTTAATTATTCATTATAAAGTAAATGCAAAGTTATGGCATTGAACTTTTCCTTCTTTATGGCTATATCATTATCATCAGCATTATTATTACATTTGATAGTTAATACTATCTTTTTTCTTTCATGGATTTCTTTAAATGAATAAATATCAGGAAGAGACCCCATTTATCAGACAGCAGTATGTTTGGATGAATTCAATATTCAAATTACTTTCATTCATATAACTGGGGTTTCTGGACAGCGAAATGATCAAGAAGAAGAGGGAAGGAAAACATGAAAAGGAATGCTGGTTGAAGAATGGGGAGATAGATGAAAAGCGAATGTTACTCGCTTCTCTGCTTTACCCTTTGTCAAACAGGAAAACCAGTAGAAACATGATATAAACAGAGCCCCAAAATTGCTCGTGTCCTTTTGGTGTCAAAGATGACAAAGGTACAACTAATCAAGCCATGTGTAGTTGGCACATGGGGGGGGGGGGAGCAAGCACTGAGCTTTTCAGGGAATTTTAGAAGCTTGCAAATGACTCAGGCTTCTACTATGCTCTGGGCTCCAGAGCCCTCCCCACATCATGTTCCAGCCATACACAACTGCTGATGGGCCTGCCTCGTTGTAGCCGGGAACCTTGCACACAAAACAACTGCCTCATACTCATTCCAGGCTCCATTCTTTCTCAAACTACCCTGGGTTTCTTTATCTCGACCTCTTGTGAGAACACAGGAAGCCCTGCTTCCGCAATCCTGAAATATCTGCCTCAGGAAGGAAGGTATAGCGTCTCTCCAGGGCCTCTGTTTTGCTTGTGAACCAGTTTGATAGGAGGCTTTGTTAAATGAGCAGCAAAAGCAAACCAATTCAGCCCTTCCTTGGAAATGACATGTTTGAAAGATAATGTTCAAATCCATTTAAACAATAGGGGGAAAGTAAACCAGTTGACAAACTTTGCACAAGCTGGATTCAACCCGCTAGTGGAAAGGTCTTCTGTTATTGTTTTTAGTTTTGTTTATTTGGGGGATCTGTTTTCTCTTTCTTTTTTAACTTACTGAAAATTCAAGATAAAAAAAATCATTCATTCTCTTCAAAATTCTTGCCAATCTATGCAATAATTTACCTTGTCAACTTTCATCAGATCCAAAGCAAATTCAATTTTGAGGTTTATAGAACACATTCAGGATTGCAGCTAATTCAATATTTTTATGACTAATCTTAATAAATGGGTGAAGTCAGACATCTTAAAGGATGAATATAAGTGACTTGGAAACATCAAAAGATTCAGTAATAGATTGGGCTCATGGTGACCATCCCAGCACCACATGGTCCCACGAGCATTCCCTGGTGTGGAGCTGGAGACCCCTAGCACCACTGGGGTAGTACAGCAGGACCTGAGCAGACTTTTGTTTTGAACTGCTGGCCCAGTTGGCCAGAGATGAGAAGCAGACAGAGAGCTCTTCGTAGTCCAACAGGCCTTTGTTTCTAAAAATAGAAATGGTGTTTTGTAGTTGGCACGTTCTGGACCATTCTAAGCTAGACTTAGTACTTATTGCCCAAATACTAATCATACAATCCTTATAGAGTCTTTGTTTCACAGCTACTAATAAACATCCCACCTTTCTATATAGGGTTATCAGCCAAGGTCTAGAATTAAATTTAAGAAAACAAACAAACACTTTAGTCCTGAAATCACTAAACTCCAAAGCAAATATATTCCTGTCTATTCTGAAGGACCCATCAACACAGACCTGAGAGGTTATCCACAGAGCAAGGCAATGCAAATGCATAAAAGAGGATAAGGCCCTTAGCAGCCAACACTTTCAAGAACCTCTGTCCAGAGAGACTCTAGGGCTTTAAACGCTATTCTTATGAAGTGTCCACATTCTCTTCTGCCAGCGGCCCATCCACCCCAGCCCCCTCCCTGCGCTCTGCCTCCTCCTGCAGCCCACCCAAGTGGCCCAGCCTCGAGTGTCCTCCAGCTCACACCGTGCCTCTCAAGCAGCTCCCCAAGGATGTCCCCATTGAGAGCAAACAAAAAGAGCCTTTTGCAGGCCCTCCCAAGCGCAGAGAATGAGGCTGGCTTTGAGGAGCCTGCCAAGGAGGGCGAAGGCCTTGCTTTGAAAGAGCCTCTCCCGTTTGCTGACTTGGCTTGTCTAGGCAACAGCCCTGCGGGGAAGAAAGCCCCACACACACCGCCCTGCTGCTGGCACCCTCTGTGCTTTTCACCAGTCATCCCTCACCTCACCCATGACCCCTTTGTGGGATGGGGTAGCAGAGTTTGGTGCATGAAGAGGGTTTGTCAAGGGCTCCTCTCCTGAAGATGCCCTGGAGAGAGATACATGCAGAACTGCAAACTTTAGGCCCTGCCACCAAAAAAAAACAAAACAAAACAAAACAAAAACAAAATCAACATCAATTCGCCTTGGGACCTCAGGACCTACACCCAAAGTTCTGTGCTTGTAGGACTTGCAGGGGTGATCAGGTCAAGACTGAGACCAACCGGAAAGGAAAATCTATCCAAAGGAAGTAGGCAAAACCCACCTCCTAATAGTTCTCCTCTACTGTGGGACTGCAGGAAACACGATGTAGGTTGAAGAGCAGAGCTAGGGAAATTGTATTTGGTGTTGTTAGGGCCACTGCCTTGGTGGTCATGCAGCTTTTTCCTCAGTGAAACAGGCCTAACACAGATCCATAGGGAGTTGTGTCACGAAGTCCTATTGTTTAACCAGTTGACAGATTGCAAGTCTGAGTCCTAAATACTTCATTGACCGATCCTGTAGTGGGTGAGTAATGAGGCCAAGAGCTCAAGGGCAGACAGCTCGTCCAGCTGTTTATTTTTCCTGCCTGCATCTGAAATGGCCTCAAGGCCCCAGGCTTACTGCTATCCTGTCTCTTCCTGTGACAGCCAGAAAAGGAACAGAGGTCAGTGTCACTCCAAGGCATTTAAGAGAGAAGGAACCAGAATGACTGCTGGGACTATGGGAATCTCCAAAAAACCAAGGGTTTAGGGCCGGACTCCCTAAAAGGCAACAAACTCCCCTGTTCACAACCTTTGCTGAGGTTTCTGGGGTAAAACGGAAGAGGAGGTCCTGAGAGAAAGCAGCAGACATGTCAAAGGCTTCCTGCAAATGAGCAAAATGCCCCTTCAAGTGGAAGAATTACAACATCCTCTCTGGGACAGGCAAGTGCAGAGAGTTGGCCCAACTCCACTCACCCACCCACACACCCTCTGTGTCTCTGGACACCTTCACACACCCTCCTGGGGCCCCTGCTTGTAGCTATTGCTAGATAGTGAACCATCAAGGTCAAGCTGGAAGGTTTCTCACAGGTGCAGGAAGGAACACCAAAGTATCTTATTAAGAAGCAAACAATGTTGCCCAATTTAGCTCTGATTTTTTTTCCTGAAAGACTTTGAAGTGGCAGTTTCTAGGGAAACCCCCAATACTCTTGCGGGTGGGGAACCAGCAAGAAGTCCAACCTTGCGACAAAGTCATCATCTACGCATCTACCTGCTTCATCATAGGGTAGACACAGACCTAGGAGGGCATTGAGGGTACAGGCCTGGGAGTTAAGCTGGTGGTCTGTACTAGACAGACCAACATCTGGGCAGAGAAAACTTTACAGGCCCAGAGGATGATTCAGCTTATTCATTTTTAAAGAACCAAATGAGACTTCCAGAAGAGGAACCCATGAGCATGGGTTCATGGGAATGCATGAGCAAAAGAAGAGTTGAGGCAGTGTGGCCAGAGCAAGGGTGGGTGAAACTGGGGATTTGCAGTGCCAAGCCAGCCTGCTGATAAGTGGGAGACAATGACTCTGCCTCACCCGAGTCTTGGAATTAGCTCTGACAACTACAGCAAGAGTGACCAGAGAGAAATTCTTTAAAGTAATGCTTCTTAACCAGAGCCCATCTAGTCCCATCGAGACTCCCAGGATATTCCATGAGGATCACAGGTGAAAAAATCCCATAAAATGGGTGTTTATAGCATAAGATCAGGGTGCAGACCTGTAGGATAGCAAAGCCATAGGAGAGAAAAAAGGTTGGAAGGGGGCCTCAGTCTGGAAAAGGCTGAAAAGCACTAGCTTTAAAAACTAGCAAGGTCTCAGAGAGCAGGGGTCCAGAATGATAGAACAGAAAGTAGGATGCTTGCCTTGCACAAGGATGACCTGGATTTAATCCTGGCATCCCATATGGTACTCCAAACTCCACCAGGAATGATCATTGAGCAGGTAGTCAGGTGGCCAGGCCCAAGACATAAGGATATGAAAGAGAGAAAGACCTAAAGGAGGAAGTAGAGAAGGAGGACACATATAGTGATTCTGAGGTCTCAAAAGTAGATGGGTGAGGTGGAAACTGAGTTCACATACAGGAGCAAGAGTGGGTTTAGAAGGAAAAAATCAGTTTGAGTAACAATTCAGTCTTGTGAAATGTTTAACAGATAACTCACCAATTAACCACTTTTAAATTGCAAGGCATGGTCTGAGAAATAGCATAACAGGTAAGGGGCTTGCCTTGTACACGACTGACCCCAGCACTACATATGGCTCCTCTAGTACTGTCAACAGTAATGCCTAAGTGAAGAGCCAGGAGTAAACCTTGAGCACTGCTGGGTATGGCCCAAAACAAAATTAAAAGAAAAAAGGGGCCAGAGTGATAGCACAGCACGTAGGTCATTTGCCTTGCATATGACCAATCCGGATTCAATCCTCAGCAGCCTATGTGGTCCCCCAAGCCTGCCAGGAGTGATTTCTGAGAGCAGAGCCAGAAGTAACCCCTGTGCAACATGGGTTTTTTGGGTGTGGTTCAAAAACCAAGTAAAAGAAAAAGAAAAAAAAAGCCATGCAAATGCCTTTCAATTTTTCTCTGCTTTCTGATTAACTAGGACCTTACCCCCTGTTATCTCATAGCTAATCATCTCTAAGTTGATGAACTGATTAACTGAAGTTACTTCCCACTGGCCCTCAGAAGGAGCAATGAAATGAGCCTCTAAGAGGAGTCACCTAAGATCACAAAAGCTGGGCCTGGGATGCAACTCAAGTGGTAGAGCTCAGCTCTGGCATGAGGGTGACCCTGAGTTTGATCCCTAACATGATATGCCCCACCCCAGTACTAATGAGGGTTTTTCCTGGGTGGCCTCTTAAGCATCCTGGTGACCCCCACAACTAATTACAACAACAAAACATCCAAAGGCTTATTGGCTATGAAGATGAAGAAATAAACTAGAGAAGAATGAGAGTAAAGCCTGACTAAGAATCACAAGGGGTCAGTAACAAATGATTTAGCAAGAACTGCAGAGATTGAAGAAGCCAGTGTGGAAATGGGAGACCCAGGGTTCTGGCTTTCTCAGCAAAAGATCAAGAGACAGGGAGCCTTGAAAGGTCTGGGGTGTCCAAAGCAAAGGCTTCTCTCCAGTTTCATAATATGGCAGGAAAAGCTGCTGCCCAGCCATGAAGGCCTCTATTCCTATTAGCCTTTGACCCTGAGACCTCTGTGATCTGAGCAAGATGATTTCAAAGTTGACAAAGACTGACTAAATTATTCCACAAAAACCGAATGACCAAAGGCAGGAATGGAACTTAGAAAAGAACAAATGTTAAGCTTACCTCAAGACTCTCCTCGTCATTGAGAAGCAAAATCCCAGAACAAACAAAAGTGGCTTAAAGGCCAGGGCCCTCCCATCTTGAAACTTCAAATATTGATATTTAGTAGGAAGTGTCACTTAGAAACAAATGGCAAAGTTTTGTACCTTAAATTGCAGATAAGCAAGGAATCTGAGCAGGGGCTAAAAGTGCTTTCCTCTTCTGGGGTTTTAGACTCGTCCTATCCCAATGGCATCACAGGAGTTTTCCTGCCACCCAATTTGCTCACGTTCTACTGGTTTTAGCAATGAGATTCCTTGTTCATCCATCACCCAAATACCCAGAGAAGACCAAGTTGGCAACTAGAGAGGCGGAAAGTAAGAGGGAGACTGATCCCTGGGCTGCCACTTACTAGATGTGGGTCCTGGAATAGAATACAAGAAGCTTCCATTCCCATTCACTAAAAACAGAATTTTAAAAATCTGCTTAAGGGACAGAGCAATAAGACAATAAGTAAGGCACTTACCTTTCATCCAGCCAATCCGATTCAAATTTGGTTTCACATATGGTCTCCCCAACACTCCCATAAATGATTCCTGAGTACTGAGCCAGGCGTCAGCCCTAAGTACTGTAGGGCATAGCCCCTTCATTTTTGAGCCACAGCCTGCACTGCTCAGGACTTATTTCTGACTTTGAGCTCAAGGGTCGATTCTTGAGGAGTTTAGGGGACCATGTGAAGTGCCAAGGATCAAATCAGGGTTTGTATATCAAAGCAAGCAAGCATTTTATTGACTGTACTATCTCTCTAGCCTAATTTTACTTGACTTTTATTTTATTTTTTAAGCTAATACAACCAGAGTCCGCATGATCATTGTATGTAGCCTTTTCTAAACGACCCCACACACACACACTTTAAATCCTGTGCTGAGGATTTATTTTGGTGCCTGGGATAACTGTATTATGAACAACTTGGTAAACCACGTGTTATAATTTTTTAAAAAATTAGATAAATAAATCCTGTGCTGAGCTCCTGTGCAGAAACCCGCACAGACACCACCTGCTGCAACCTCCTCCCTCCTCCCCTGAGCCCCACCTTAGAAAGAGGTGCCCACGAGCCTGCTACAGTCAGTACTGCAGCCTGGACATTTTTTATTAGGTGTGGTCCTGAGACACGCCCCTCTCTCTATTTTGACAGCCTGACTTCCTGTGATATTACTGAGTATCTCCTGTCATCTCAGTAGCAGAGCTGCTACCTGGGAGATTTTCTCTTCTCTCCACCATCTACTTGACATTTAATGCATCATCAAAAAGTTTCTGAGGTTTTGGGGCTAAAACTCTGAAAGTATTACTTCCTGTCCCAGCAGCAGCTCAGGTACCCAGAGCAGCCCAGAAGCTCAGAAATAGGGTTACTGCTTTGCTCTCAGTTCCCCCAGATGGTCCCAAGAACTTCAGAGTCAGCCAAGAATCCCTGCACCCTCAGGGGTGGGGACAGGTGGTGCCCCTTAAGGTCTAAGAAATGTGCTCCAGAAACAAGGGCCTCTCATCTTCTGCCCAAGCTCTGTCCTTTAGATGCTGTATGTATTGTGGGTTTTAGGGTGTATGTGTTTTGTGACAGAAGAGAGGCTTACCAAATTTAGGGGGAGGAATTCCCCATTAGTGTTTAGGCAAGTCAGGAACTACTTTTGCTAATACTCAATCAAATGGACCAAATTACTGTATCTTCTTGATCATCATGGCTATACATGGTAGTGTTCAGGGGAGGTGTGTGCTGCTAGGGTCAAACCTGTAGCCTTGTGCATGCAAGACATGTGCCTCTGACCTCTAAACTATCTCCCCAGCCCTTCAAGCCATTGGTTTTATGGATCCTTGAACAAGTCACATAACCACTCTGCTACTCAGATGGTAGAATCACAGCATTGTGAAAAATTATCTCTTCTTTCACCTGTTATCTGGTGTCCAAGGGGAAAAAATATTGTGAAGCCTGCAGTGACACTAAGCATTTCTCTTTAGCTTTATCTCTTGTTAACTTGATCTCTCCCAAGCCTTCCCCTATGGAAAAGCACTCTAGGGTGTTTTGCAGGTTTAGCTCTAGGTAAACTGGCAGGCAAAAAAGCAAAGCTCAACAAAACTCCTCATGCTCTTTGGCAGACCCAGTGCACACCTCAGGGATCCTAGGATGAACAATAGCAACTCTGCTTTTTTGGAACTGAAAGTGATTTGAACAAATGCCCCCAGGAAAAGGGGGCTGGAAAAGGGCAGAGGTGGCACACGAAGGAAACCCTGAATTATCTTGATTGATGGAGAAAGGAAGAAAGTGAAGTCTTTCCAGAAGAACTACCACTTTGAGTATACTCAAGACTTTAGTGGAGGTTGGCAGTTGGTATTATATCAAGCAGCAAGCTACTGCCCAAGGCAGAGCACAGTGGGGATCCTTACACTGCCCCTATCAGCCTAGGCCAGGAAGTACACAGGCCCTACAGTAAACCAGAACCAGAGCTTCGCATGTGCTGAGAGTGTGGCACTTACTCATTGTCACTGTTTTGAGGTACAGGATAGTCTGAGTGTGGGCTCAGCCAGATGTCAAACAGAACCTTTGCTCTGGCTAATGGTGTCACCTCAGGTCATGATCTTTCTCAGCCCCCACCTATAAAATGGCTTAAGATAATCACCTCCTAGGGGCTATGAGGGTGTGTAAAATGACCAATGTCTAGTGCTGAGCACGCACTGGGCCTCCAGTTACAGCAGCTGCTCAGATGGGGCGGGGTGGGGGAAGGCACGGGGAAGTAGTCTTGCATTGTGCCTTGAGGATAATTTCTTGGGTGTTGTTTGGAAGATGGAACAGAAGGAAGCAAGACAGGTGGCAAGGATGGGCCTAAATGCATGAAACACACACACACACACACACACACACACACACACAATGGAGAGTGGATTCAGCAGCATGCAGCAGATATAAATCAATTTGGTGGTGAATGAGAGAAGTAGGTCTTACAGAAAGCCTTACAGAAGAGATGGCCAAAGACATGTGTCTTGTCAGGAAAATGAGGAGACAGCTCAGATAAAGAACAAAAGCAGAGGAGAGGAAGGTGTTTGGTTGGGAACTATGGTGAGGAATCCAGAGTCCAGGAGTTTTCAGAAGAAGCAGTGAGCAAGTCTTTTTAAAGGTGTCCCAGAGTACACTGGCCTGGGCTGTGGGGAATTAGTTCCTGTAGGTCAGGCTAAGTCAGTTGACATTTACTTGGTGGTAGCAAGCTTCCTGCTCTTTTACCAGAGGTATCTATCTTTGTTTTCACTTTGTTGGGTCATGCCTGGTAGTCAGGGGCTACTCCCAGCTCTCAATTTCCGGGGCCTTTCAAGGTGGTATTAGAGAGACTACATGGTGTGAGGGATAGAACCTCCAGTTCTATGCAGTGCATTGCATATGCTCAGCCCATTGAGCTATCTCTCTAGTTCATAAAAATCATTTTCCTGTTCTCTAATCCAAAAAGAGCTCAAGAAAGAAAGAAGACTGCAGAAAACAAGCTCCCTTTGAGCCCAGCTTGCCAGCATTTCTGGAAAAGGAACTAACTGCATCTCTCTACACTGCACTCAGATTTCTCCCAGGCCTCTCTGCCAAGTGCACCAAAGTTCACCATAGTCCAAATAGCAGCTGACACAACTTGGATGCTGGTTTTGTGTAAAGCTTTGCACACCTGATTATGGCTCTCCGTTTTTATGGGTGAGGAGACAAGATGTGAGGTCTAGGCACTCAGCCATGGTCTCCCAGTTTGGCAAATAAATGGGCAGTGAGCATAAGGTCCTGCAAGAGAAATCGGATGATCCTCATTTATGTGGTGGCTTTTCAGGCTCCTGGGACAGCCTCAGGGACAGGACAGGTGTTTCTCATAGTTCCCTTGACTTCTGAGCTACCCCTTCCTCGTGTCTCCTTGCACAAAGGAAAGTCTGGTTCATGTGGGCCTAAAAGAACTACAGGCAAAAGGGCAATGCTTCTCAATCAAGTGCAGGGAGAGTTTGAGAGTGGGAAGTCTCAAGATATGGAGTGAAGGTGAACGGAACACCCTGGAGTTTTGTGGGTCATTACCAACTGTGAACTTACCTCCTGTCATTCTCTCCCTTGCAAGAAACTCCCAAGAAAGGCATTTTGAGACCACTTTAGGGATTGTTGCTTGGGCGTGGGTTGATGTGCAAAGACCAAAATTCCAATTTAACCTAGAAGGGGGAGAGATAGGGTGTGGTTTGTGAAGTTAAGAGCATTCCTTGCATGCAGTAGGCCTTGAACTTGATCCTCAGTACCTTCTGCCCATCCTCCCAGTCCTTTGCCAGGCATAACCCCTGCAACAATTAAAAAAAAAAAAAAAGATCTGCAGAGCTGGAGAGAGAGGGCAGTGATAAGGCATGAGACCAACTCCAGTTTGGCCCTGACACCACATACATGAGTGATCCCTGAGCATAGGAGTAAGACTGTAGTGTGGCTCAAAAATCAAAACAATATATATTCCAAGCAGTGATTTGGGGATAATTGGTGACATTCTGTGCCAAATACTTGCAGTTAATGAGCTAATTTCTCACCTCTGTTTAAAGATGAAGCACAGATACTTCTTTTCCTAGCTGAGTTGATATGACCCACCATGGACCAGGAGTTGATTCCACAGCCCCCATCATTCTACCATATTATAGACGGTCTTCTCCAATGTTTCATCTCTCTCTGCCCAAGATAAGGAGCAGCTAGAGTAACACCTCTGCTTTCTGATCCAGAGAGGTAGAAAACAAAGCACACACAACATGGGAACAGGAACAGCAGCATTTAGAAACCAGTCTGTCCCCAAGCTCTCTTCTGACAATTCTCCATCCTTCTCATATACTAGGCACCTGACCAGGAAGTGAACCTCCTCCCCCTCCTTCCTCCTTGAGAGTCTGCGAACCCAGAAGGAATCGAGACACTCTTTTCTTTCTGGCCAATGAACTCCCAACAGTCTTTCTTTTCTTTCTTTCTTTCTTTCTTTCTTTTTTTTTTTTTGAGTCATACCGTGGTACTTAGGGAACCATGTGATGATGCCAGGAATGGATCCAAGCCCCCTCTCCCAAATACAAGTACAGGCCCTCTAAAATCTAATGTCTAACAGCTTCCTCCATGGGGGAGGAACTTAGGTTCATTCATGCAACAATGATAATGGCTAAGTTTCAACTTTCCATCAGATGTGCCCATTAGCAAGGATAGAGACTCTTTCTAAGGGAGACTATCCAGGACAGGTAGAATACAGCAAGACCTTGGCATTGATCTGACGTGAGGTCAAATCCCAGCATTCCTGTTTACCATGAAATTTAACTTGGTCAGCAGCAGTTGTCCAGTCTGAAAAATGTGCTCTAGCAAGGCCCACCTCACCAGGCGTGATGAGAGCAAGATCAGTGACAGTGTCCTAAAGCGTCTGGATCCCCTTCATAGCCTCTCCACCCCTAGAGCTTGCTCCATGGCAATCATTCAGAGAAGCAGTTATTCAGTGACTGTTACAAAATACACTCCAGCCTGTGGAGCCAGCTTTCTGACCCTCAAATCTTGACAAGAATGGAAGGAAGTCAAGCCTACCCAAGAAAGAATGTGAATGTTCATGGTGAAAGTAACATACAGTAGGCAGACATGGCCTCCCCCACACGTCCCTCTA
>PVKC010024880.1:0-11303 GCA_004027635.1 Crocidura indochinensis | reverse complement strand
TTAAATTGACTTAATTACAGGACAGTATGACCTATAAGTATTAGTATACTTGTAGGTCACATATCTCTTGTTTCCCTGTAACCCAAGGCTTTGCACTTAGGAATCAATCCTGGAGGTGCTCAGGGAATGTCAGATATCAAACTCAGGTTTGCAGCATGCAAACTAACCCTGCTGTACTAACCCTCTGGCCCACATTAATTTAAAAATTTACCAAACTTTATCTCCTTAATTAACAAAAGTTAATATCAGTATTTTAATTTGTATTTTTGTTTTAGATGGCTATATCTTTAAATTATTTGCTTTATATCTTTTGTGCTTTACATATTTTTTAGAGAATAGCCTTTTCCACTTTGTTTTAGTGATATTCTCACCAATTTAAGAATTTTAAATATTAATCATATAATTATTTGTTTTCTTTATTTCAATAACTTATCATATTTAAGGATTTTATAAAGTCTATTTAAGCAAATGTCAACAGTGAAGTCTCTGAAGGCAAAGGGAACAATCTTAGTAATGTAGAAAATAACCTTCCCAGTGGAACATAATGTGTTAAAATTTGCCAGCTAGAACAAGAAAGCAACGTGAACTAAGAATTTGCTTGAATAGAGTTCAAATCATCATAAAGGAATCAGGATTTTAAAGGATCAAGAGAAAATAACATTCATAACTGTGAACTGCCCAGACTGGAGTGCTAAATTTCCTAGAAAAAAAACAAGGTCAGTTATGACCATGATACCTGACCCAGAGCATAAAGTGATGATTCATCTTTTGTGAATGAAGGATTAGAGCATCTTTGATAACTTAAACACTTCCTTTTAAACCTATAGCCTTTAAACTCACTTATCTTTCCTTTGAAACCATAAATATTAAAGAATTCCAAACAGATTTTTGGCTAATATCTGAAGAAAAGTCAGGGAGAAAGGGCAGGTGCTAGAGAAAACAGAATTGAATTTAAAGACTTCTGTGGAGCTGGGGAAATAAAATATCTTTTGAAAAACAATTTGATCATAGGAGAGAAAAGTAGCAGCTGAGATGAGTTTAGCAAGGAGACATCAGGTGCAAGAAGTGAGCCTAACCACAACCTGTTTACCTCTCACCTTCCCTGGTGAGCTGGATGAATATGCTAATTATCAGAGAAAAGTTTCCAAACCTAAACACCCCGGAAAAAGAAAATCTATATTTTTCTTTAAAAAATTCCTGCTCTCTGGCATATTCTCTTTTTCTGTGATTCAGACCAGCGGTGTAATCAGGAATTGGCAGAGACAAAGGAAACCATGCCCTGGTAGTAAGCCGCATTCTCCACTTGAGTCAAATGCCTTAAAAAGGCACCAGTTGAGAACATCCTTATTAACATCATTATTGTGTCATTAAGTTGTCCATTAATTTGTTCAAACATTTATTATGCTAAACCTATTAAACAAATTTTTAATTATTTGCTATAACAGCATTTTTCTTTTTCTATACTTATTTGCACATCTAAAGTCTACTGTCATTCTGTAACACACACACAGAGAGAGAGAGAGAGAGAGAGAGAGAGAGAGAGAGAGAGAGAGAGAGAGAGAGAACAGAGAGGAAAATTAAATAGTCCTCTTTATTTACCTTTTTCTTTTTCATCTTTTTTTTAATTATTTTTGGTCACACCCAGTGATGCTCAGGGGTTATGCCTGGCTGTGAGCTCAGAAATCACTCCTGGCTTGGGGGACCATATGGGACTCTGGGGGATCTAACCATGATCCATTCTGATTCAGACACGTGCAAGGCAAATGCTCTACCACTGCGCCATTGCTCCAGCCCCCCTTTTTTTATTTTTTAAAAATTTTCCTCAAGTCTTTTAATGTTACCCAAAGATACAGCCTTTATCTTACTCTCTTCCTTTAGTTTCATAGAAATTGACATAAGCATATAGTACACTAAAAGGCAAAAAGAAGTTTATCGCTGGATTCACCAAAACTAAAACACATCGTCTCCTGGCTGACTCACCAAAACAACAACGACAACAAAGATAATGGTATCAATAATAATAATAATAATAATAATAATCCCACATTATAGAAAAGGTATATACTTATTTCTATTGACACTTTTTCTCAAAATTCATTTTTATTTTTATTTTTATTTATTTTTGGTTTTTGGGCCACACCCAGTGACGCTCAGGGGTTACTCCTGGCTATACGCTCAGAAGTCGCTCCTGGCAGGCACAGGGGACCATATGGGAACCGGGGGATCGAGCTGTGGTCCGTCCTAGGCTAGCGCATGCAAGGCAGCAGACACCTTACCTCCAGCGCCACCGCCCGGCTCCCTCAAAATTCATTTTTAAAAATACCTTAATGGAGTGTCATATCATTCCTGGTTCCTGCATCATTCCTCTTTCTACCTGGATACTTTTTATTCACTTTCTACTCATTCTAATCACTGCCATCACAATTCCCATCCAATACATTTTCAACATTACAAACATATTAAGAAATTACTCTTGCATTTTCTTTCAGTATCTTAGAAAGTATTTAAGAGGCATTCATTCACCCACCAATTTCTACATTTTGTAATTTTAAAATATAATCAGAATCCAAATGTAAAACAGTTAAAGGAAAATATGAAAACAGTTAAAGGTTCATTCACCAATTGATATTTTATTAGGTATAAGTCTAAACTAAATTTTATATACTTATATTTAATAGTTTTAGAGCTTACATTTTGGTATTTGGGGGACATGACTTATTCTCATCTCTGGAGTTACTCCTAAAAGTTTTATATATATCTATATATATATATATATATATATATATCTTTATTTAAACACCTTAATTACAAACATGATTGTAGGTGGGTTTCAGTCATATAAAGAACACCCACCTTCACCAATGCAACATTCCCATGAACAATGCCCCCAACCCAAGAATTTTTCCATGAAGAACGCGTGCTTAACCATTGAATTATCTATCCAGATCTCTATATTTTTATGATTCTATATTTCTTAAAAAAGTAAAATAATATTTGCATTTAAAATGTATTATTATTTTTAGGATACATTATTTTTTTAATTATAGGCATACCTAGTGATATTCAGGAGTTATTTTTGGCTCTGCACTCAGAAATTATTCCTATTAATATCCAGGAGACGATATGGTTGCTGGATGTCAAACCATCTGTCACTTACAAGACAAATGTCTTACCTGCTATACTAATATTATGTCCCAATATAATTTTTATAATTTATAAAATAAAGTCTATACAGTTATTTCTTACCTTTAGATTTCCATTATACAGTCACTTCCACCTTTTTTATTCTCCATTTTGTTTAAATAAAAATATTTATTTTATGGTCAGTCCTGACAGGAGTTTATCTTTGGAAGAACTGACTTTTCATTTGTTATTTTCTTTGTGATTTACATATTACCTACATTTATTAAAACTTCTCTTTTCTTTATGTTTTACATATTATTGCCTCCTGCCTTTTTGGTTTTGATTTCTTTTCTTCCTAGCTTGCTAAATTTGAGATAGATCTTAACTGAATCTACAATCAATCTGCGAAAACAAAACTTTTCTAAATGGAACCACGAGGCCTAATACTGCCTGCCTACAGATACTCAGAATAAGATAATCATATCTATAACTACAATTAGCATTCTAGCGAGACAGAGGAACATTCCCAGTCCTTAGGTCAATACTAAGCAAGCTTTCCTCAATATGATAGTATTGATAGTGTTGAACAATTCTTCTATCTAGTAGGTCACCATGCTGTCTGTCTACAGTGCTAACATGTACATGTACTGACTGTACTGTACTGACTGTACTGACAGACTCATGCACTGCCTATATTTCATGTGTGCCAGTCTTTGAAACTGTAGCAAACATCATGTTTGTACATACCAGCTGTCTGTGTAGTTTCTGGAGCTCAGAGTACCTTCTCTAGCAACAGACATGGACATTGCCAAATTACATAGATGCTATCAAATTCAACAAGGACTTAAAAAGTCCTGATCAGGCCCCCTTCAGGGAGTCACCCAGCAGATATTTATCTTCCATACTGTGTTCCTTGTGCTAAACATAATCCCCCAGTAAATCTTGTCTGGGAACAAATTCTTGGCTGCTTGTCAATTTCTATTACACACAAAGTCAAAGAATCTGGAGTCTATAAAAAATTATGTATTAAGTTCATTTACCTTACCCTTTTTTCTCTTGATAAATGTATTTATAGCTCCACATTACCCATTAAACATTGATTTAGCTCTGTTCCACAGATTTGACTTTTAATGCATTCATTAACATTCATTCTGAATGTTTCATAAATTTCTCTAATATTTCCTGTTTAATTATTTATTTAATAATATTTAGGTTCCAACTAGAATACATTCCATAAAAGTAATATTTTAATATAATATATATATATTGATTATTTAAAATATAAAGAGATTTTCTTTGTACAGATCACTAAAGAAATTTGAGAATGAAAAATCATATGTGCTTACAGCATACTTTCTTTGTTTATTAAAGATTTTATTAATAGTTCAATATCATAAAGCTCATATATTTTGTCTATAAATTAGTATTCTTGAATTTCTTTAAATTATTTGCTGGATTTTTCCCCACTTCCAGGCCTGCTCCAGAGATTGGCTTAGGGGGTGGGGTTGGAGCTCCTGTCTTTAGGGCCTGGGAGGGGGCGCTCCTCCCTTCCTGGAGCAGGATTTTTGAACCACGCGGGTGCTAGCGAACATACTTCTCCTAACAATCAGTACCCCAGATTTACCCTTTTTTACTTCAGTATCACAAAGTTCTAATCACAGACCAAACTTGTACTGTGGGTCTAACAATCGCAAAAGTATTTCAAAGGACATAAAATGAACACATGTGTCTTTTGAATATTTTATGTGTATTCTCTTTAACAGCTATTACTCTCTCTATATATTCTTCTACCATGACGTTTCTATCCGCCTTTCATCTTGTCTTTTTTTTTGTAAGCTGTTCAATTGGGAGTGTTGGTGGAAGTGTCCCTCAGTTTAATGCCTATGATTGAACTATATCATGGAGATTTTTGATCTTGTTCCTATGGCCTCCAGATGTGCCGATAACGCTACATGGCATTGATCCTTTTTTGCATAGACACATTAAAATGGGAAAATACTATACATAAAGATAAGTTCTTATAGAGGTAGAAACATACAAATCTCTGTACAATGGGACCTTTCACCTTGAACATTGATATAATGACCTGGCACAGATCTTAGAAGAATGGGCATCCTCCATTCACGCTGGAACCAGGCAAGCTATCTACGAAACATCCAAGTTTTTTATAGCAACATCTGGAAGCATTTCTCTACCAGAGAAGACACTACCAAGGCTCTGACATCGACCTCCTGAAAAGAGACTTCCGTTAACACCGAGAAGACTTGACAACAACAGTGACCTGCTCTGCAGGACATGGTTCTCTCTATTGTCCCTTAAGTGTGAGGTGAAACAAGAGGATCCTCTGCACCATCCTGACTGCAATATGGGATATGCAGATTCCAGGATCTTTAATACAGAAGCATGACACCAACAACAGAGACTATATGCGGAATGGAGGTATGTTGCCACTACAGACGATGACTTGGATTGGACAAACTAGTTTTCCTGGAGCCTTGAGTAGGTCTTGTGCCAGGAAACTTCAGGGGTAGGGTCGCCTTGTATTTAGAACATAGTTTTTCTTCCCATGTTCCTTATATTTTGGTGGGCCTATGCAAACAAATGCCACTCTAACACCGTTTTTTACTATTTTCCCTTGACCCCAATCCTTAAGAAAAACAACCCACTGAAACTTTTGAGGTTAACTTAAACTAGTATGCATGTGCATGGAACTATATCACTGTACTTTGCCCTCAATGTTTAAAGAGTTAAACAAGTCTAATGTCTTTAGATTATATTATGTGCTGCTAAGGAATAGTATGCACTATAATCTGGGGATTTGAGGGAAAAAGTAATTGTATTGTACATGTGTTCAGTTTTGCTTTTCTTAATGTTCTTCGGCTGGAGTTCAAGACTGGGATATCATCGATGGGACTACCGAGAATTCTGTTTATGGGTGATTGTGCTTCCACTGTAACTTTACCCTGTCCTCTTTCTTTGCATCTTTGTTCTCATAATTAAAAGAAAAATTAATAATAATAAAAAGAAAAAGAAAAAAAGAAAGAATATATGTGGAAGAAGAGAATTGTGATGACAAGGAATAATGCAGTGTACAACTATAGTTAAACTAGACCATGCACTACAAAATAATACAACTTAATACAATGCAATAAAATCAGTGGCATTAGTATATGCTCAGATGCTAGTATAGATTCAAGGGGGGCAATGGTTAATTCCCTGTAGAGAAGATAAAGTTGCCCCCACCACCAGGGTCAAGCTATGATGCAATGGGAAATACCAAGCATTCTTTAGCTGTATACAATGTGCCAGCTCTTGGGCAAAGGTTTGTGAAGGGTGGAAGAGGTAAGTCCTTTGAAAATCCTGTTTTCATCAGTTGTAATAGGCTTCAGCCCAATGTGAAATCAGACCCTGCTTTGCCTCCCAGGGCCCCGGGACCCCAGCTTCCCTTCTCATGTCTCGAGGATTTGCATCTCAGCAGGCCATCACACTGGGGTCAGCCACAGAGACCACTGCTCGGAAATGATGGATGCTTTTCCATCCTCCCAAGCTGGGGCTTTCTCTGCAGTCAAAACACATGCACTGTGGATGGCACATTCCTCCAGCACCTCACAGAGAAGGGAGCAGTGTGTTGGTATCTAGGGACAGGCTTTGCAGTCTGTATACTTTGTACGTAAGCTGTAAATAGATTTGGGGCTATTATCCCTGCATTAAAATATATTAAAAACAGGGTCAGTGGTGGCATCCTCCAAAATCACACCTGTACTTTAGGAATCCTGTTCTACAGCTATATTATAAGAAACATATGTGTATTTCCACAGAATCTCTGTTCTGGAGCCCAGAGAGATAGTTCAGTAGGAAGGGTCTTTGGTTTCTGTGCAGTTGACCTGGGTTTGATCCTGGTACCATAGATGGTACCCAAATCCCACCAGGAATGATTCCTGAGCACAGAAACAGGGGTAAATCCTGACAGAAGTAAAAACATAGTTTGTAACCAAAAACATAAAATAAAATAAAACAAAACAAAACCAAAAATTCTTTGCTTTATTCTTCCTATGTTAGCTCTGAAGTTATGAAGAGTGCTAACATTTCTAGAAATTGCTGTACTTTTCAATATTGTCATACCTGATGCTTGTATATTTGGAAATTATTAAATTTGATTAACTATATGACATCTTTCTTTATCCAACATGTTATTTTGAATTGAACATAATCAAACTTGTTAGTCACATTATGTCATATTGTCATATTAAGGGAGAATAGTTCTTTTCAATAACCAGTTCCTTGAACACAAGGGGTGGAGTATTTCATTTTTCCAGGTACCCCAGGTTACCTGCTTTGCATTTTGATTTTGTTGTTGTTATTGTTGTTTCATTTTTCAGACAATATCTGGTTGTGCTCAGAACTTACTCCTGACTCTGTGTTTAGTGATCATTCCTGGGGCTCAGGGGGACTGCATACATATATGGAGACCGAAATCATGTTGGTCGGAAGCAAGGCAGGGTCCTACAATTTGAACTATCACTCTAGTTCCTGGATTACTATTCTTTTGAAGATAACATTTTTCAGTGTCAAGACATAATTTTAAAATATATTTCCTTAACAAAATACAAGTTATCAATATATATTTAGATCTGCCCACTAAAATTAAGATTTTTATTGTACTTTTTGGTTTGTTCTCAAATTATCTTTATATAAATTAGTACAAATATTTTTGGGGGGTCACACCCGGCAGTGCTCAGGGGTTACTCCTGGCTCCATGCTCAGAAATTGCTCCTGGCAGGCACGGGGGACCATATGGGGCACCGGGATTCAAACCGATTACCTCTTGCATGAAAGGCAAATGCCTTACCTCCATGCTATCTCCCGGGCCCCTAGTACAAATATTTTGGTATCTGTCCTATCATTGATCTTTCATAAACTAAAGTATTATATGACTGATTTTAACCATGTCCTTTTAATGTCAAATATAATTTCAAATAATGTAGGCTATAATATTTTTTAAAATGTTTATTGAGACCATTGTGAATTAAAGTCTTTCACAGTTGTATTTCAAGCATAAAGTACCAGTGAATTAGAGCCATTCCCACCACCGGTGTTGACGTCCCTCCACCAAGTTCTCAGCATGCATCCCATACCTCTACTGTTAGCCCCATGTTCTTTCAGTGTAACAGGTCATTTTGAAGTTAGCTTATAGTTTGGGTCACTTGTTCTTCCTCTTTCCCTTTTCCACCCCCTTTTGGTATTCTTACAAGTCCCAGATTATTTCTTTTGTCTTTGTCCATTAAGTACCTTACATTTTCTTCCATTATTTTGTCTTTTGTTTTTTTTATCGACTTCATTGTTGTATTTTGTCTTTGAGTTTAACCATGTGATTTTCTATGTGTATAATCTGCTACCATGACTTGCTAGCATGTCTTTTAGCTCCTTAGTTCCATTTGTATGCATTCTCTCATATTCTGTAGAGTTCTTCCTTGAGTTGGTTGAATTGTTCGTCTCTGAATTTCTTAATTTCTTTGCCTAGTAATTCCTTGAATTCTAGTGCTAAGACATTAATAATTTTAGGTCCTCATTTATAAAGTTCATGCACTTTGGAATACTTGGAAATTTGCTAGATTTTATAGGAGGTGGTTAGAGGTATGTCTGTTTTAGGGTTTATTTTTCTAGGACAGAAAGTTTGACCAATTTGGGCTGTATATTTTCTAGGAAAAGGAAATGTTGGGATCTGATCTGCCTAGAACCCTTTGATATAAAATGAAGTATTCCTGTGGGTAGTGGGGCAACGGGAGTATGGGATGTTCCCGCAGATCTCTCCTGGGTCCTGTGCAGCTGTAGGGGCTTGGAACCAGAGGCTAGAAAGACCAGGCAGGAAGGTTGGGGGAGGGTTTGACTGATTTTCATGTGCTTTGGGTTTTGAACTTGTCTCAGGGGTCACCGTACCCTACCCCTGCTGAGCTGGGTCATGAAGTTTAAGGGGCACAGTGTGAATGGGGAGTACCATACAGATCACTTGTATGGTGCTTAGGTACAGGTTGCTTGAAATACCCAGCAGCAAGGTTGAGGGAGCTATAACTGTTTTTTGTGATTATGTTTTCTATTCTAACATGTGTAATATTTAGTAAGATATTGTGTGCTTTATTAATTTATTCAAAAAGTCTAGTTATATAAACAAATGTATGAATAAATCATAAATATAAGATAGATCTTAACAAATTACCTCAAAAATCTACCTTATTTTCCAGCATATAAGATGACTGGGTGTATAAGACGGCATCCTACTTTTCCTGTAAAATTTAGGGTTTGGGCTATATTCGCCATATAAGACTACCTCTCTTTTAATGCACACCAAATGAAAATTTAAAAATGTAAGAGAAAAAGAATAGAACCCTCAAACATTAACAAAATATGTTTAATAAAGCTAGACTTTCGAGTGCCAATAATCATTTTACATTTGTCATTTGTAGTGAGTGATGTGATTTGTTAATTGTGATCTACATTGAGAGCAGGGAGAGGGGGCTCCTCGAAGAAGAGCTGGCTGGGGTGGAGTGATTAATAGGACAGCTAGAGGGAGACAGAGCACCTCTTCTGTGTCCTATAAAAGCTGAACAGAGGAAAACAACATACCAGCAATGACAGCTGGCTGCTGGATGGGATTCAGTGCTAGATAACTCAGCTTCTCTGTGTGCCCTGAAAGATTATTCAGGAAAAGCAGAGAACTGAGTGATAATGCCGAGCAGCTGGATGGGATATAGCGGTAAGAGGGCGGTGGATCAGCACTCGTTCCTGAAGCTGGAGTAAATTTTTACATGATGTATACCAGTGTATAAGACAACTCCTGACATTTAAGAAGTTTTTCATGAGGTAAAATGTCATCAAAGAAAGCAAACAAAAGACAATAGAACTCTGGGATAAGCGTATCAGAAACAAGATAATAATCATTGGGGTACCAGAAACGCAGGGGAAAAATTGGAGAATTGACAGTCAAGGACACCATTCCTGAGAAATTCTCAGAACTAAATAGTGCATGCAACCATATTCTGTTTGCTTGAAGAGCTCTAGCTAAAAGAGATCCAAAGAAAAACATACAGTTTCATGAATAAACAACAACTTAGAAATTTTATAAACTTGGCCAGAGAGATAGCATGAATTTAAGGTGTTTGCCTTTAATCCAGAAGGACGATGGTTGGAATCCCAGCATCCCATAATGTCCCCTGTGCCTGCCAGAGGTGATTTCTGAGCATAGAACCAGAAGTAACCTCTGAGCACTGCCAGGTGTGACCCTCACCCCCCAAAAAAAGAAACAAAGAAAGAAATTTTGTATACTCAAAACCAACCATAAAATAAAGCAGGGTGTTCACTTTGGGACTAAAACCCAATTACAGTCATGTTTGTAATCACGGTATTTAAATAAAGACATTGTTATAAATAAATAAATAAATAAATAATAAATAGCTGAAGAGTTTATTCTAAGCCAAGGCAGACTCAATAAACAAAACTAACTCCTACATTAAGTTGAGACTTAATCCCATGATAATCATATCTCTCAACATCAATGAACTAAATGTA
This sequence comes from Crocidura indochinensis, assembly GCA_004027635.1. Lineage (NCBI taxonomy): Eukaryota > Metazoa > Chordata > Mammalia > Eulipotyphla > Soricidae > Crocidura > Crocidura indochinensis. The sequence continues at coordinate 617 of PVKC010024880.1, read as the reverse complement.
CCAATTAAGAGATATGCAGTGGCAAAATGAATCAAAATGTTGAATCCAAAATTCTGCTGCCTGAAACAAACACATCTTAATAACCACAGAAAACATAGATTCAAAGTTAAAAGTTGGAAGACAATAATTCAAGCAAACAATTCCCTTAAAAAGGCTAGGGTGGGCATACTAATATCAGACAACAGTAACTTTAAGATTAAAAAGGTTATAAGAGATAAAGATGGACATTTCTTAATAATCAAGGATTATGTACAACAGGAGAAATCACACCTATAAATATAAATGCACCAATGAGGGGTCAGCAACATATTTAAAACAACTGCTGACTGATTTGAAGAAATATATTTATAACAACACAATATTATTGGGAGACTTCAACACCACCATGTCATCCACTGATAGGTCAATCAAGGCTATGATTCACTAAGGATGCACAAAATCTGAAGGAAGAATTGGAAGATATTGTGCCTGTCATAAATGGCCTTGAAATAATATAAACGTAATAAAAATAAAAACCATATGATCATATCAATAGATTCAAAAAAAGCATTCCATAAGTTCGAACAAACCCACATATGATAAAAAAAAATCTCACAATATTGGAATTAAAGGAACTT
>PVKC010024879.1:0-16713 GCA_004027635.1 Crocidura indochinensis | reverse complement strand
AAAGTGATGCCAACCAAGAAAGGCATAAACAAACAGAGTCAAAATTAGGATTGGGTAGATGATTGAGGATTTAGATTTTTGCTGTATATATAGTAAAATGTTTTCCAGTTGACACTCTAGCAGTTTGGATAATGTATAATACAACACAGATTCTACACAAGGGTAAATCTCTTATTAGGTAACATGATATGAAACAATAATGCAAACAGAAATTTCCACTATCAGTGCCTGGGTGAAGATTAATAGTGTTTGGAAAGAACTGTCTTTGAACTATGTGGGTGAAATATTCCCTTTACAGTTCCTCTATCAAGGAGTAAGAAACCATTGAAAAGATAAAGCCTTAAAAAAAACCCTTCCCACACCACTACAAAGTGAACAAGTTGTTTGGGCATAAAAATGTTCTTCCAGTTAAGATAGATCAGACTGAATATTCAAGAGATCCTCATATAGGACTTACATAGCATTACTGGTGCTCACAGCAAACAACCAGATCTCCAAGACTGTTTTCAACTTGTATGCAGTCAACATATAGATTTAGTAATAAGATGATGTAAATAGCTGAAATCCCAGCTGAACTATGCTCGACCACAAAGGTCATCTAGATGTAAAGATTGGCATAAATGAGATTTGGACTGAGGTTAAAATGCTCACAGTTTGATTAACCATTGCATTACTGAAATAAGCCATTGTAAAGAGAAATAGTCTACAATGAGAAAGTGGATACTGCATCTTTTTAGAATCTAAATTTCTACTAGTAATGGATGCCATAAAGTTCTATAATTGATACCAAAACCAGTTGGTAAGGTGGAAAGAGTGGAATAACAAAAGTTGGCTTCCATTTATCACAAGCTAAGGGTAAGATATTACAAGACATCAGAAACCTTTGGGGGTATTTATTCTCCACACCATCATTGTATACATGCGAGCATCTGACTTAGCTGTGACTTGTCACACTATTATTGACTTCATGGACAATACTCCATTATTGAGAAGACTAAAGGCATCTTCAAGGAGGAAACAGCACTGTCCAAACAAGTGGAAGCAGAGATAAACAGATGGGGCTAAGTTAAGCTGAGAAGCTTCTGCACCTCAAAGGAAATAGTGCCTAGGATACAAAAGCCACCCACAGAATGGGAGAAACTATTCACCCAATACCCATTGGTAAGGGACTACTATCGAAAACATACAAGGTCCTGTCAAAGCTTAACAAGAAAAAAAAACCTATAACCCCATCAAAAATGGGGAGAAGAAATGAACAGATGCTTATTCAAACAAGAAATACAAATGGTCAAAGACACATGAAAAGTGCTTCACATCACTAATCATCAGGGAGATGCAAATCAAAACAACTAGAGGTACCATCTCACACCACAGAGACTGGCACGCATCACAAAGAACAAGAGCAATCAGTGCTGGTGAGAATGTGGAAAGAAAGGGACTCTCATTCACTGCTGGTGGGAATGCCTTCTAATTCAGTTTTTATGGAAAAACAATATGGAGGTTCCTCAAAAAACTGGAAATTGAGCTCCCATATAATCCAGCTATACCACTGCTAGGGATATTCCCTAGAAACACAAAAATACAATACAAAAATCCCTTCCTGACACTATGTTCATTGCAGTGATATTTACAATTGCCAGACTCTGGAAATAACCAAGATGCCCTTCAATAGATGAATGGCTAAAGAAACTGTGGCACATATACACAATGGAATATTATGCAGCCATCAGGAGATATAAAGTCATGAAATTTTCTTATACGTGTGTGTACATGGACTCTATTATGCTGAATGAAATAAGAGAGAGGGAGAGAGATAGAATAGTCTCACTAATGTATGGGTTTAACAAAATTAAGGACATTATTGTAATAATGCTCAGAGACAATAGAGATGAGGGCTGTAAGGACTGACTCATAATATGAAGCTCATCACAAAGAGTAGTGGTGCAGTTGAGGAAATACCTTCACTGACAACTATTATGATAATCTTAATGAGAGCGAGAAGTAGAATTCCTGTTTCAAATACAGGCAAGGGTTGGGAAGGAATGGAGGGGGCACGACTTTGGTGGTGGGAATGTTGCACTGGTGCAGGGGGGTGTTCTGTTTATGACTGAAACCCAACTACAATCATGCTTGTAATCATGGTGCTTAAATAAGATTTTATATTAAAAAAGAATAGAAATGTATTAGCTCCTTAACAAGAAAATAAAAATAAAAACCATAATCCAAAAACTTAAAAAGAAAGAAGGAACTATATTAGCCAGTTCCCTTTTCCAGCCATGATAAATAATTTCTCCAAATACAGGTAAGTAGATATATATTATATATTCTTTGTAGTTTGTATTAATCCAGTGAACTATAAAATAAAATTTATGTTTTTATAATAGAGTGTGTGCCAACACCCTGAACAAATATTCTTTTCATTTTCATCTATTTGTGTTTTAAAATGCATGTCAAGATATTGCATTTGTACTAGCAGGTTTCCTGACCACCGTTTTCAGGACTAGAAAACCAAATAGAGTAAATCAAAAGTAGGCATTTTTTGTATCTATCTGCTCATGGAATTAAAAAGCTGGCACATTGGTATACTGAAACTAAATCACAAACAACTTTATAACTGTGAAAATACCCACTTGTATATGAACAAACTTTAACTACAGTGTTTAAGTAACTTAAAAAAAGCTTGCAAATTTTTTCTAAGTGTGGGCTCAAGAAAGGGTGACTTTTGTAAATCTAAATCTGTTTTTTCTCAATAGCTTTAATTCCCATCTGTCCAAAAGATTGGAATTATAAAAATGTATCAAGTACTTTAATTTTTACAATTTATCAGGAAACCCTATAATTCATTGACTGTTTTTATTTTAAAATATTTGGTAAGTGAGAGGATGTGTTAAGACATTTAAAACACTCATCTGGAGATCTTGAGAGATGAGGTAGGAGTGAATCACTTTTCTTGAAAGATATAGAACATGTTTGATCCCTGTACTACTCTGGTTCTCTGAGCACTACTGGTAGTGATCCTTAAACAGAGACAGTAGTAAATCTTAAGAGGCACCCCAATTTATATTATATATTTTAATATTAGATTATTCAAATCTTGGGGCCGGGCAGTGGCGTTGGAGATAAGGTTCCTGCGCTAACCTAGGACAGACCACGGTTCGATCCCCTGGTTCCCCATATGGTCCCCTATGCCTGCCAAGAGCGACTTCTGAGCGAATAGCCAGGAGTAACCCCTGAGCGTCACAGGGTGTGGCCCAAAAAACCAAAAAAAAAAGATTATTCAAATCTGATTCTCTGTTGGGTATCACCTACTTGCAAAATGCCTATATCTGCTCTGTTCTGCTAGTGGAAACATTTGGACCTTCACAACAGTGCCTCACCTGTAGATGTTTGCTATTATCATTATTATTTATAAATAGAAGCCACTTATTTATGAATAATAAGATTATCTCTCTCTTGCAATAAATACTATTTGAAAACAACTTCCCCTTTAACTGTAATGATAATAAAAACTGAAGTCATTTAAATCCTTATCCATTATTAGGATAGTAAAATATATGTTTTACTTTCTAACCATAAATTTCATAAAATTATGCAATTTTAATATAGAGTTCAGTGGAACTCTGTTTTCAGACATAAGATGGAAGGCTAAATAAGTTGGTTAATTTCATTTATAGATTTGTACTTTAAAAGAAAAAACTAATTAAATTCAGTATTCAAAGGTAAATATCAGAAATAGGATCTATGTGTTCTGATCTTGGAAAGTTTTTTCTATAATCTTGAATATTGTCTCATTAAATACTTTGATCACATTACTTATGTGTTGGAATCTTCAACATATGCTCTTGACTTTTGCTTTTAGAGTTTTGAAAAATATGTCAGCTGTCAAATATATAATTTCTATTATCTGGGTCTTCCAAGAACTAAGGATATGTCAATTCTAAATTCAAAATGTAATGTGGCTATCAGTTTCCACTGCTGAATTGGAGTTGGATTTTTTATGTGTATAATGCAAAAATGTAAAACTTAATTTCCTATCAAGTAATGAAATGGCAAATAATCTGTTCCCAGAAGTTTTTTAAAAGATATTCTCTACGTGATATGACTTTAAAACAGTGAAGATAAATGTTTGGAAGCAGTGATTTTTACATCCAGTCATGTAATCTGTGGTACCCAGAATCTTACAGTAAATGTAGATTCTTGAGTTCATTCAAGAATTTGAAATCAGCATTAAATAGTGAATGGAATAATTATAAAATAATTTAATGGTGATTTAGATGAATCACTCTCTTTATTGACACATTAAAACCTTCTTGAAACCCTAGAGTTATATTTTAAATATTAGAATCAAAGGAGCTGTGGATTAGTAGACAGTAATACAACATTAATTTTAGCTTTACATTATATGAGTGAAATGAGTCATGGTAGGGGTAGTTTAGCAATTTTAGCACCATAGAGGCATGGAGGATGAAGGTTGCTCATAGATTATGGACTGTCTTTTGACAGTCCATATTTTGTGAAATATGTACTATTTTTATTCTATTTTACAGATAGGGTAACAGACAACAAAGGTTCAACAATTTGCCTAATAAAAATTACTTGGGAGAAAGAGGAAGGATTTTATACTGATATGTTTGTCTGATGTCTACTTCATCTTATTCCCCTATACAGTTTGTATTTATTTTTTCCCTTCCTGCAATGTGTTCAACATTATCATCATCATCTTCATTTACAAGTGTCACAAGACTTCAAAACTTAAAGATGGTTTCTTATATTCATAAGTCATAAACTATTTTTTCTTAATTATTCCCCAGCTTATTTTTTCAAGTGTTTCAAAAACACATATCCTAACTAAACCTAGTAAGTTAGTCTATTTATAGACTTCTTTTTAACACTTCTATTGCTTCTAAGGGAGAAAATATGAAGGGGAGGTCTGTAGATTCTCTGTATAAAATTTCAATATCTGTTGTGCCTTCTTACTTAATGAGCAAACTCAGTTCCACAGTACCTCTTACTGAAAATGAACAAAGTCAGTCTTACCAATTCCTCAGCCTCCAATCAGTGATTTGAGTCCTCTTGGAAACCAGAGCTAGCTTTAATTAAGAGTAGCCCTAGTTATATCACCACCCTCCTCCAGTTTCCTTAGTTCTCAGGCACTTGATTTCTATTAAAGCACCTTCCTTCATTTCTGCTTACAAAAACTTTCATTATCTTTCATTATTATCTTAACTAAACACCTCTTCAGTACAAACTCTCCTATTTGTAGCAATTTTCTAGCTATTGCAGATTCTGTATGTCTACTACTTTTGTTTTCTGCTTCCATCCATCCGTTGTTTTTAGACACCTACTTTACCAGGAATTTTTCTGCCCAGCTGCCTCTGTCCAATCCTACTCCATCTCAGAAATTTCTTTCTTTAAAACTCTTTTTATTTTAAAATAATCTTTGGTTGTTTAAAATTCCAGTGTACTATATTTTCTCATTTAATAGTTTTTTAGGATATCAAAATTTTCTTTTTGCACACTCCATTATTAGGTTTCAAGTACCTTGAAAGCAAAGAATATGTTATATTATTCCTCCTTCACCATTTCATTTTTTCTTCTTCTTTTTTTGGTTTTTGGACCACATCCTGTGACACTCAGGGGTATTCTTGGCTAGGCTCTTAGAAATCGCTCCTGGCTTGAAGAACCATATAGGACGCCAGGGTTTGAACCCACGTCCGTCCTGGGTCAGCCGCATGCAAGGCAAACAGTCTACTACTGCGCTATTGCTCCGGTCACCTCCTTTACCATTTCTAACAAATTCACAGACTAGATATCTTTAACTTGATTCTTTATATTTCCTTAAATAAGGGAATTTACCAATGAGTTTTCAAGTTTAGATTTTCAATCATGATCTGAAGACTCAATTAGACACAAAATCAAATTAGTTCAGAGAGGCCATAGAATAAAAAACACAAGCATATACAATAACAGCTTCAGAGGGGCAGCAGGTATTCAAATCTAGACTCAGCTCTCAGGTCATTACCAGGACATAGTGCTGACACAATAACAATAGTAAAAAAAAAATAAAAGAGAGAAAAGTATAGCAGAGAAGTCATGGTGCTAGAGTTCCATTAGTTTAAGTGTTTTGCTGCTACACATCCCTGAGTGTGTAAAAAACATTTTATAACAAGGTATAAAGTTATACCTTTACAAAGATATAAATGATACAATTTTGGATTGATTTTTTTGTGTGTGTTGAAAAAAATCAGTATTTTCCTACTTATTTGAAGATACTATTTGGTCTCTATCCAGTGCTAGTTCGGCTTTGTCTACCTTTTTTGAAGTCAATCTCATTCACACTTTCAATAACTACTGGATCTTGAAAGCTTTGCTAATGACCTTGGTCAATTTCATTGCCTGCAATCTGCAGGACTCATGAAGATTTGCCTCAGCTGTCTTCTAGTTCAATGTCTTTATGGCTTTAATTTGCTCCAGAGTAATCTGAGTGACCCAAAGAAGACTTTTCTGAATAAAGTGCCATGAGAATGCTTGTGAAGAAACAAACAGTAGAGTTTAACATTGCAGATTAGATTTCCAAGCTACTGTATAGAGGTCCCTGGTGGAAGCAATAAAAATAAACAAACAAAAATAAAACAATAAAAATCACTTTTTGTTTAATCAGATTAGAAGATATACAACAGCATATAGTTTTATAATTAAAATAAATTTATAATACTTGGATATTTTTTGTTCATTAGATTTTCCTATGACAACTGGAAGGCTTTTTGTTTGCAATACTAAATCTTCTTCATCAATTAGATTAATAACATTGTAAAACCTGTGTTTTTTCCTTCAGTTATCAAAAACCTCAGTGTTTGTTAAATAATAAACATTGGAGAGAAATTACACAAGGCCTCAACCAGGTGTTTGACCTCTTTGTAGAACTCTTGCTATTTTAAAACAGAAGTGGAGCATGTAGATGACTGTTTCCAAGCCTGGACATACACAAAAACCACTTCATTCTTATTGACAAGAGTGTGATGTGCCTGATTTACATTGTTATTGCAAACACTAGGAAGCTGGATGGAATGTTGGGGGAGAAGGGGGGCAGAATATTCAGAAGGTCATTTGGAAAGCAATTGTGATGCTTTCAGTATAAATGTGGGCTAAGATGAATTGTAGTAAACCTAGAAAGATGTGGGTATATTTCAATTCGATTTCAGGGATAAAAGTGATTGGATTTGGCTATGTGTTTTATTTGGAAGGAAAAATGGAAAGAGTTGCCTGGATATTATTTAGATTTCTGATTTCAATAACCTCATAGATAGTGACTCATTCACTATAACATGGCAAAGAGTATGAAGGTGAAAATGGAAATTTTGTGAAGCATATGTTCAACAACATTGCTTGTACATAGAACAGAATCTGCTGGTAAATGTCTGGTAGACCCTTTGTTGGTGATGAGGAAAATGCCTTAAGATATCCTAGTGGGATGATACCTTGAATGGTAAAGAACTATACAAATGTTGATTGTTTCTATTATCTTTGTTATTAAACTAGGTAAGCAATTCATGTTTTAAGTTCTTTAATTTCTACTTCAAATTTATAAAACTAGGTAAGCAATTCATGTTTAGTCAGTTTACCAATTCACAGACATTTATTTGTCACACTTTCTTCTCCTTACAAGAGAGTAGAATGAAGTAGAATGAAAATAAGCAGTCTTTTCTCAGTGTCTCCTACCTCATGATTTGTTTGGCATACATTGCTACCTATATTGTGGCTGGGCAGTTAGCTAACTTAATGTCTGAAAGAGAAAGATCTGAAAACAGTCAGGCTATTCCATTGAAGTAGATGGCCAGTCAATAAGGAAAGGAGGAATAAGTTAATTAATGATGAAATCAGGTATAACATTTGAAAAGAATATTTATTTTTAGCCAAGCTGATTTAACTGGGTCTCATTGGTCACCTAGTGCCTATTCAATGTTTCTGATGTCAACTTTATGCATTTTCTAGTAACATACCATGACTACATGACTGATTGCATTATGGGATGACGTTTTTTCCTATTGGCATGATGTTCAGATAACTGTGACTTAGTTCTTGTTTTCTTTTTTTTTTTTTTTGGTTTTTGGGCCACACCCGGTGACGCTCAGGGGTTACTCCTGGCTATTCGCTCAGAAGTCGCTCCTGGCAGGCACGGGGGACCATATGGGCGATCGAATCGCGGTCCGTCCTAGGTTAGCGCAGGCACCTTACCTCCAGCGAAACCGCACGGCCCCTAGTTATTGTTTTCTATTACACAGTATGTTGTTTCTCTTCTTGTAAAAATAAATCATAATCACATAATGTATTTTACAGAAATATCCAGTCTATTGAAAAATTTAGATGCTTTTAAAAATGAACTTAGATGGCTAAGGAAAAAGAATAAGTGGCTTTTTGAAGTGTCATTTAGATTAGCCTGATTTAACAATGGTATGGAATTGCCATGTTGAGTTACCTCCCACGTTGAGCTTTGCTTTTTTCATCTTTAAGATAGAAAAGGTAATAATATTACCTCTCTCCTAAAATAATTTGGTATATGTGCTGTAAAACATCTCAAGCATTTTGAACAGAGCAAGCAGCCATGTGATCTTAGTTCATTTGGGATGGTATTGGAGAAAGTTATAAGAGAATACTAGAATCCAATGAGTTTTATTTGTAAGTATATGCACCATAGTGGAAATTAGTGCTGGTCTGCAGGTGTCAAAAGTTTGCTTAATCATTACTATATATTGGGCTATTTATGAACTACATAATTAATAATGTTTAAAGAGAATGTTACTGGCAGAATGTTTAAGGGCATGTTACTGGCAGAATTTTATTTGGTCAGAATTCACATGCTAGTTTATACATGTGAACAGTCCTCCTACTTGATAATAGGGTGAGTGAATTCTCTAGGAGTCCTTTATTAGATGGCATTTAACCCATTTAAGAAAACATCACTTTAATGAATTTATAACCCTAGTGATTATATTTTAGCATAAGAACTTTGAAAAAAATAAAAACACTTATTCTATTGCAATGAGTTTTCCTTCAACAAGGGCAGTACTTAATGTAAAAGTCTTTTTTTCTAGTTCAGTGTGAAGAATAACACTGCAAACATACATTTCTTCATCACTGGGTGAACATGCAGATAAGTATTAACTAGATCAAAATAAATTGCTCTTTATGAGATTTTATATTTCCCAGCATCTTCTAAATGGCTAATATCTAAAGTGTGAATCCTAGAGAGTAAAGGGTCTATCTTTTTCTCTTTAATAATTCTAGGGACTGGATTAATATAGTATACAATTCAATGACTATACTGCATAAATGAATACAGAGAACAGTAATTTGTATACTTTCCATCATCCTCACCACACAGTAGAATAAAGAAGTTTTCAAAAGGAAAACAATAAACCTAATGCTGGTAAAATTTTTATTATGGTTACTTAAATTGTAGGGCATAGTGAAAATAGAACTGTATCTTTGGGAAACAGTAAATTGAATTCATGTAATTCTGGTTGTTTGTAATATCTCAAAAAGTGATATTTGTAAAAACTCCAAATTGTGGACACATCCTCAGATAAGATGATTGTATATGCCTGAAATAGGCATAAAACACCATGAAAAATCTCACCACCTGGTATAATTTTGATATCTTTATTAATGACAGTATTCATTCATGTATAACTGCTAATTTCACTGTTTACCAGACTAAGAAGAACTGCAAAAATTTCATATATTATTTAAAAATTAAAATGTGATTCTACAGGGCTATTGCTAAATTCAACTTATGCTGATTCAATATAGTGTGGTGAAAGTAATTTTGAAGGGCATTTTATATAATTTGAGTAGCATAATTCTACATTAATATCTTTTGGTAGTGAGAGTAAACAATTTAAATTTGGAGCAGCATGCTCATTTTCCAAAGTTGTGCCAACTTGTGCCCTGTCACAGAGATTAATGCCATTGTATAGAGTATCTTTTTTTTTTCCTCTCCTCTAGTTTGTTCCTATAGATGACAAACATCATCTTTTACCTGGGGTCTACTGTCATTGCGTTCATAGTGATAAAACTGGTAATGAGTTTAGTAGATTTATCTTTTGCATTCTCCCCACTTTTTTGCATGTGCTTATTTTTTGTGGGGTGGGGCTTGTGAGGAGAGATCTCTTGTGGACAGAAGCTTGTGTTTTACTGGAGGAAGAGAAGAGCAAAAGGAGATTGCAAAAGTTGGGTATGACACCTCTAGCTCACTGTGATTGATTCTGCCTACGTGTTTTACCATACATAAGCTTCATTACCAGCAGTGAAACAGTTAACACATGTTTCAGCAAAAGCAAAACCAAGTGGGAATGTCTCATCAATGCCTTTGTGTAGAGAGGAACAGGAAGTGTGGTGATGACATTTTATAATGTAGCTGAGAATTAGCAATGATTATTTCTTCTCAAAGCATCTGCTTAATGACAGCTCTTTTTAACATCAGGAAAGAGTGACAAATCTGTAGTTATAAATCTTGCACCAAAGGGTTCTATTTAGATGAGTTCTGTTTTAGAGTCACTAGCTCTGAGTTAATTACAAACTTGAGAATACTTACTACAGACCCTGACATAGTGACCGTATGCCAGACAGTACTCTAACTAATGTTTCCTGGTGCAGAGCCCAGCTAAGTGAAGCTGAAATTCACATTGACAATAAAAGGTGCTCTGGGGAGTCAAGAATGATGAGCATCATTGACATTTGGTCACTTTCTAGCCCGGAAGTCACTGCATATAAATGATGAATTTAATCATAGTTTTATCAATAATTCTTATCTAGTATTGTCCATACATATTAAGTATAATACTTTCTACCAGTGCTTTTATGCAGTTTTCAGAGTCCTCTTTGAAGTATTTATTCATTTTATTTTATTTATTATCTTACAAATAACAATAAATGATGTGGAGAGGTTTTTTTTTTTCTGTAACAGTATTTGTAGTATAATTAGAAGTTGATTCCAGATTTCCTTTTCCTTCTCCACTTTTCAATCTTCTCCATATACAATTCTGCAAAGTTCACCATTGGTGGTGGGAATATTGCTCTGGTGTTGGGGGTGTACTGTTTATAACTGAAACCCAAATACAAACATGTTTGTAACCATGGTGTTTAAATAAATATTTATATAAAAATAAAAATATAGAATTACCAGGAATGTTGTATTATTTTTAAGTTGTTTTTAAAGAATGATGATAAAAAACATTCCATTTTACGTATTTATTAGAGGAAGTAAGATGACAAGTAGAATAAAAGCATGAAAGAAATATTCGCTATTGTGGAGCTTATAAAAATATACAATTTTAAACAATTATAAAGCAGTGCTTCTAAACCTTTTACATTTGTGAACTTCAGCAGTCTGGTATAAAGCAAAAGAATGCCTAATATAAAAGCTGCTCGTATATAGGGTTTGAGGGCGTTTAGTGGAAAGGATCTTATCTTGCATTCAGTCCACCAAGGTTTGATTCTCTCACAACATACTGTCCTCTGAGCACTGCCAGAAATGATACCTGAAGAAAAAACAGGAGTCAGTTCTGAGCAGAGCGGAATGTGACCCTAAAATAAAACAAAAACATACTTATTATATAATTATGCTCAAATATAACTATTGATATAAATTTCCATTAATATTTCATTTGATTATTATGTATTATGTTTGTTTAGAAGCAATGTGAAGGAATTGTATACATTTAGGGCACTTTGTGGGCCTCCCAGTGTTCCTGGTAATCTGTGGTCCACTCGGTGATTCTTTTTTTTAGTGTGTGCGTGTGTGTGTGTGTGTGTGTGTGTGTGTGTGTGTGTGTGTATAGGACAGCTGTTAGTGCTAAGGGCTTACTTCTGGCTCCACAATCACTCTTGACAGGCTTATAGATCATATGTTGTACTGGGAATTCAACCTAGGTTGGCAGCATGCAAGGTAAATGCTGTTCTATGACTCTGTACTCCTGTCTCCACTTGTGGTGATTATTGCAAGGGTCCAAGAATTAGTTGATGCTTTGATCCTGTGATCCAATGGACTGTCAGAGTCACCACAGCTGTGTTTGGGACCTCCAGGACTACAACCAATAATGCTTGGGGATATGTGCTATGGGGAATTGCATGGGGTTTGGGTATCTGCTTGAACCCTAATCCTTGCACTATCTCCCAACTTGGTATTTATTACTCTTAGTTGGAGTTACAACACTAACCTTTTAGTTCCAATGCATTTGTGTTTGGAATTCTAAGCTTTTTCACTTGAAGAATTCACTTTATTATGCTGTGGGATCTTAGAAAAGATAGAACTTGCAATTATATTGGACCTTTGCTTTCCTGATTTTGGATCAATAATGAAGATTTAGTAAACACATTCAACTTTGTAAGCAAATCTTATTTTAAGTAGAGCAGTGGAATTTGGTTTAAAATAGAAATAAAATAGAATTAATCTTGTATTTCATAACAGAGAGGACTTCTGAAGTAATAATGTACTATGTATACCATTAAATAATCATTCTAACAAGTAATGGGATACTATTACTATCTTATTTATTAATTTCTTTACAGACATTGTGTTGGTGACTTCCTGGTTTAATTTCTAAAGTGTTTATTTTCTTTGCAAAAGTCTTGTTTGGGATGCTTCTAACTATAATTTCCTAGTTTCTTCAAACAATAGGTTTGAGGATCTTTCTGAAGATTTTGGTACACTTTTTTGCTTGATTGCATGCAGGTTGCTTCAATACGTCAAGATAGTGAATTGAAGGCATATTTCTTTTAATCAAAGTTAACTGTTAAAAAGTATCCACCAGGAGTTCTGACAGTTGAAGAGTGAATAACCCTGATCCAATAGCTCTGGCCCTTGGAGTCAAGCCAGATAGTAGCTAGAGGTAAGTATCACTGTAGCTGCAGATGCCAGAACTCAAGATGTATGATCCAGAGCTTAACAGCTGCCAAACTAGCCCCCCTGAGAGGCCAAATGAGTTGGCTCTTCTGAAGAAAATGACAGTAAGGAACCAAAGGGATTGCCATGGCTTTTTTCCAAATACAGCATTAAAAGGAAGCCAAAAGAACATTGCAATTTTCATTGTATTGTTAAGAAGCACAAGGAGGGACTGAAGTGGTAGCACAGTGGGTAGGGTGTTTAACTTGTGCGCAGCCAGCCCGGGTTCGATCTCTGGCATAGCAAATGGTTCTCTTATCTTGCCAGGAGAGTGATTTCTTTTCTTTTTACTTTTTAATACTTAAGATACAATTTTTTTCAGACCTTAAAATACCTAACAGAAGAATGGTATCTCTGTATATCTAAACCTCTATTTCCGTAAATATTTAACACATAGGAACCAAATTACAATAATTAGACATTTATGTCCCAAGGAGACAGATAAGAGAATAAGAAAAAAACCTGGTTTCATTAGTAGAGTCATGTCACAAGGTGAAGGGATTAGAAATGAAACATTGCATGCTCTACCATAAACATTTTCAGTCATGAATAATTATATCAAATAAAAATATAAAAAACAGAAAGCAATGGTCAAGTTACAACCTCAAAAATTATATAACAAAATCTTAATCTAAAACTCCAGAAAAAATGAATTCATATGTTTTTCAACATACTACATGTTTCAACTTTGTTATAAAATCATTTTTTATATTAATAATTTTTATTTTGACCAAAGTGGATTACAAATCATTCACAGTAGTATTTCAGGTACATAATGACATTGAATCAGGGGCATTCTCACTACCAATGTTGTTGTCCCTCCACCCCTGTTCACAGCATGCATCCTATATTACCCTTCCTTTGCCCCCAGAGCTGTTAGTATAAGTGGTTCCTTATGTGTCTAGCCTGTTGTAGATTGGATATCATTTCTGTTGTAGTTGGCTTGGGATTTGGTGTTCAAATATAGTCATTTTTTAATTCTATTCAATGTTCATACAACTGTTTGGTCTGAGCTAGGAGTAACCCATGAGCACTGTTGGGCATGGACTAAAAAAAAAAAAAGAGGAAGCACAAAGAACAATCATAAAATTGGCTTAATCCAGTGTATCATTGCAAACGTGGAGAAGTTTGTGAGATTCTATACCTTCTGGAAACTCATTTGGTTCTTAATTCTTTGTTATTTATTTTTATTTTTATTATTTTTGTTTGTTTGCTCGTTTTTGGGTCACACCTGGCAGCGCTCAGAGGCTATTCCTGGCATCTTCTTTTTCATTTTTCATTTTCATTTTTTTTATTTGGCCACACTTGACACTGCTTAGAGGTCTACTACTGACTCTGCACTCTGGAATTACTGTCCATATGAGCTGCCAAGAATTGAACCTGAGTTTTCCATATGCAAAGCAAACGCCCTACTTACTGTAGTATCTCTCTACTCCCAATTATTTAATATTTTAATAAGTTGACAGACATCAACAGTTCATTACATTACCAGCAATGAAAATATGGAAGATAAATAAAAGTTTAAAATATAAAGTAAAAGTATAAAGATAAAACTTATCTTAAGGTAGTGGTTTTAAGATATTTCAACCCAGACATGAGGCTGAAGACTATATGAGTCACCAATCCAGTCTTTTTCCCTCCTTTCAGTGTTGGCAAAGTTGAAAGTTTTATTTTAATTTAATTGCGTTAGCACCGGTTATTCATATGGCTCACATTTTAATCATAGTGCCTAGGGGTGATAATGTAAAATTTTAGGTTTAAATAATTTATATTATAGGATTAGTCAAATAGCCCAAGATTGATCGCTAGTAATAAGTTAGTAATTTTTTCTAGTAATAATAAATGCAGATTATATTTTATAGTAATGATAATATAGAGCTGTAGTGTTTTCTTTTAAATACAAAGTTCTCTCGCCTGCGTATATAGAGAATGTCAATATTGACCTGTATTGTATGATAGTCAAAAAATTAAATTAGAATTAGGTTTTTTGTTTGTTTTTGAATCACATCTAGCAATTATCAGGGAATCAGCTATATCTGGCTCTGTGCTGAATGTGACTTATGAGATAAACTTTGCACAGTGCTACGGGGTGCATTACTGGTGAGGACCTCAAGGAGGGGGGGCATATTAGTACCAGGAATTGATTTTTTTTGTTGTTGTTGTTGTTTTTTTTTGTTTTGGATTTTTGGGTCACACCCGGTGACACTCAGGGGTTACTCCTGGTTATTCGCTCAGAAGTCGCTCCTGGCAGGCACGGGGGACCATATGGGGAACCGGGGGATGGGATTGAACCACGGTCCGTCCTACGTTAGCACAGGCGCCTTATCTCCAGCACCACCACCCGGCCCCCAGTACTAGGAATTGAACTCAGATCAGCCATACTCAAGGCAAGAACCTCACCTTCTATACTATCTCTTTGGCCTTTGGATTAGGATACTAATAATATACTCCAAAATACTAGTTTTCTTTTTTCTTAAATTACTTAAATTTTTAAAAATTACTTTATTTAAATACCCATCATTTATTTACAAGGTTCTTCATCATACAATTTTTCTTTTTGGTAAACAGTTGTTCATTATTGAGTATCACTCATACAATATCCAGCACCTTCACCTATGCACATTTCCTGCCACCACTGTCCCTAGATTTTATCCTGTCCTCCATGGCAGACATTTTTATTCTCTCTCTTTATCTCTCTTTTTCTTCCTTATTTTCCCTTTTAGACAGGAGGTTTGCAATGTTACTAATGGGGAATCATGCAAATCACCTTAGTTCTTGTCCAGATAATTTCTAACTATCGTTGTCATAGAGGTCTCTTCTCTCCCCTAACTGCACTCCCCTGTTATTTAAGTTCCTACCATGGATTGTTTTTCTTGGCCCTCATATCTATTGTCTCTGGATATTATTATCATACTATCTTTTTAATATTCCACAAATAAATGCAATTATTCTATGTTTTTTATTAGTACTGAGTAAACATGGTTACATTGATGTTGGTGTTCAAGAGTATACATTTGGGGTATAAATTTGCTGAATCATCACCACCACCAAAATTCTACAGTGTTGTCCTTAGGTTACTTCTCTAGTCAGCCTAACCAGCCCAAATTCTTTTGTAAGAGCCTCAAGATTTGTCTTCATTACATCTTTTGTTTTTGATTTCTTAATAGACTACATACAAGTAAGATCATCCAGTTTTTCTCCTGTTTCTGACTTACTTTCTTTAACATGATATTCTTTGCAATATCCAAACTGCAACAAAAAGCATGATTTCACATTATTTTGCATAGCTGAGTGTATATATAACACAATTTCCTATTAACTTATATATCCTTTAAATTTATGTTTTTTCATATCTAAGCTATATTAAACATTAGTAAAGTAACAATAGGAGTGAATATGTTTTTTAAATTAATTTTTTGTGTTCTTGGGATAGATGATAAGGGATAGATGAGTCAGGGTAGTTCTATTAAGTTTTAAGACATCTCCATTTTGTTCTTTTACAGTAATAAAGGGTCCCTTTTCACTTCATCCTCACCAGTTCTATTGCTTCTAGATTATTTTATATAGAGAATTCTCATTTATGTAAAATGATATCTTCTCATTATTTTGATTTGAATTTCTTTGAAAATAAGTCAGTGATAATGGAAATATTTTCATATAACTGTTGACTATATGACTTTTTCAAAGAAATGTCTATTCAATTTCTCTCCAGTTTTAGCTATATTTTGTTGCAAGTTTTGCTTTTATTGAGTTTTGTGAGTTTTATATAC
>PVKC010024878.1:0-16700 GCA_004027635.1 Crocidura indochinensis | reverse complement strand
TTGGAGTTTTACAAGCATATTCCATATTTCTATTTTAAATTCCTTATCTGAGAGGTTAAGCAGATGATTGTGATTTTTAGGGTCGTCCAAGCCATCATCTTCATTCTCAGTGCCTAGTGTTTGCCTACGAGCTTTCCGCATTGTTGCTCTAGTAGTGTGGTTTTTCCTGTGTGTTGTGATGGGGTTTATTGGTTAGAAAGAGAGCTCTTCTGGGGCACCCGGAAATCAGAGCGCAGTGGGCGGAGTCTCCCGGAGGGGTAGCTCTCAGCCCTGCAATTGGAAAGGTCTGCACCCGGCAATGTCTTACTCACTCATTGGCACGCTGGCGGCTTCAGAGTGCAATGATTTCTGGGTTTGCTTCCCAGGGCTCTGTTCTCAAAGGAGAACTCCAAGGAATCAGGACAGACAGAAGCAGGAAGAGATCCCCTTAGTCCTCAGAGTTCTTCTGGGGCTCTGTTATTGCTATTTTAAAAGTTATTTTGATTTAATAGGAAAAAACTATTGTGTTCCAACAAAATTGATCACTCTAAAAAGTAGTTTTTACATGCATGCATGTTTGTCAGGAAGTTGCCATCAAAAATTTTGACCAAGTGCTAGAGCGGTGGTGCTAGAGGTAAGGTGTCTGTCTGCCTTGCAAGTGCTAGCCTAGGAGGAACCATGGTTTGATCCCCCAGCATCCCATATGGTCCCCCAAACCAGGAGCGATTTCATAGCACATAGCCAGGACTAACCTCTGAGTGTCAACATGTATGCCCTCCCCACCCCCCCCAAAAAAGAACATTGACCAAGATATTTGACAACTTAAAAAACAATCCTCTGTTTTATAAATAACAAATAAAATAGTCTATTTTACTCTATAGGCTGAAACATTTGTTCAAGAGAACTATGTTTTGCGAGAGATAGCACAGTAGAAAGGAGACTTAACTTGAGTGTAATTGTCCCATGTTCAATTCCAAGGATCACACATGGCTCCCTCAATAAGTCTAGGAGTGATTTCATGTTTAGTTTGAGGAGTGAGCCCTGAGCATTGTGTGACCCATGACCATCCACCCCCAATAAAAGAAACATGTTTTATTTGTTTTAATAAAACCAGTTCATTGAGTCTGTTCAAAGGTTTTTGATTGTAGGTCTATAAATTATGTGTGTCCAGAGGAAATTCTTGTATTCACTAATGGTGTTTATAGCTGACCTGTGGCCCTGCACTGGTCTATAGGTCTTATAGAGTCAAAATCCGTGGTTGGTGCAACATTATTTACTTAATATTTTTACATCAAAGATGTTTGCTAGTTTCTTATAAAACATGGCACATTGGATTCACTGCTTATATTTTATATAAAGGCTAAAATTGCTTTGGAAATTTAAATAGAAACTGTTAGCTAAGAAATTAATAAAAAACGTTGACCATGCTAACTGCTTTAATTAACCATGTT
Source organism: Crocidura indochinensis (assembly GCA_004027635.1). Lineage (NCBI taxonomy): Eukaryota > Metazoa > Chordata > Mammalia > Eulipotyphla > Soricidae > Crocidura > Crocidura indochinensis. Next base: position 15,270 of record PVKC010024878.1, on the reverse strand, counting down.
TTATATTTTAACCATTTATTTTGGTTCTGGAGTTAAAGGGCCAGATTCTAAGCCAGACTTAAATATGACTTCCCATTTAACCATATTTGATTGTAAATAGTTCACATGATAATGATCTATGTATTTAGATATTTCGTTCTTTTTTCTATGAGATACAAATTTCATCAAAAATCACAAAATATATATTTTTATTTAAGAAATAACTGAGTTGAAATAATTTAAAGAATAATTATGAAATTAAATATCCATAACAGGATCAAACATTTAATCCCTAATCCAAAACCGAGTGCCTTTTTCAAAATTTCTGAAAACTTGAGAGAAATTATTAAAATTGTATATGTGGCACACAACCAAAACACTATTGTTTTTGTTTTACAGTTGTCTCTAACTTCTCTTTTTTGACTTAGTCTTCCAAGATTCATTTTCTGCTTCTCTGATCCATCCCTTTGTCATCTGAAGAATGCTTCACTGTGGCATAAAAGTCCCTTAAACTTTTCCATTCCCTTGAATGATTTTGTGCAACTTGGCTCTCTTTCTCAATTTGCAGCTAATCCTCTGCAAGCAAATCTCTTTCAAATCACACGTTTCCATCCTGTGTACACAGCCTGTACTCTCTGTAATTTAAGAGCACATTTGGGCTCCTTTTATTTCTGGGCTATTATGTCTTCTTGTCTTTGTTGAGAGTTCAAAATCTTAGTTCAAAACAATGAATTCAAATTCCGTATTTTGTTAATGCATCTTGAGTTTACTTAGGGCTGATGGAATAAGAAGTTTCAAGTAACAGCTTGGCGCCTACAGGGATGCTCTGCTGTTCTGGGCAAGATCCAAAATCCAGCTGTTGGCTTTGAGGCTCATTAGTCTGCCTATTCCTTTACTCGCCCTAGTAGGTTCCCAGTTTACACCTGAGCTCGCGCAGTACCTGTCTTAGCCTGGAATTTCCCTAACAGGACCTTCCCTGCTCCACTTCACCTCACAACTCTCCTGAGCTTTCTCTAAGCTTGCTTTTACCCAGATACTGCCCACAACTCTAGGCCTGCATTTGAGGAGGGATTTGCAAGGAATCAGAAATGGAGAGAGCTAAAACCAGGCTGGGTTAGTGCAAAGCACATGTTTTAACCCTAGTGCAATCTCCTACCTCTCTACCTGAATTTACAAGTAGTATATTGATGTGAGTTTTCATGAAAACAAACAAACAAACAAACAAACATGAATTCTCAGGTACTAAAATTCAAATGAAAATAATTGATACCTAATATCTCTGTCTGAAATATGTATAATTCCATTTCTGGCTTCTGACTCATGATGATAAGTAGATAATTTTGTTGAACTGAACTAAATAGTGAACGTATATTTTGTTGCATTTGAATTGACTAAAAAAGCACTATATTAAATATTGGGTGATCTTTACTAGGTCATTTAAGGTACATACCTGATCCTGCATGTAAAGAACCTTAATAAGGTGAATGATGCTCTCTTCCAATGCTGGTTTGCAAGGTGTCTTGGTATAATTGGATAATGGTTTTAATTAAATGTTTTCCTTGCAGCTGTTGAGACGATCACATGGTTTGTAACTCATATTCTGATACGTCAGTAATTTCATCTTCATTGATTTTTATAAGTAAAACATATTTAACATTCCTGAAAGTAGTTCACTTTCGTTACCTCATACTTTGGTTTAATTTTGTTACTAAATTGACTCTGATTATGCTTGGTTCAGACTTTTAAAATTAATAGACCTGACTGTGAAGGAGTTTCCTCTATATTTTTCTTTTTCTGGGATGTTCTTTTAAGATTATAGATAGTAGCAAGATTATCATAAATTGAAACTTCATCAATCTTTAAAGTTGAAAAAAAGGTGTTTTTTCCTAAATTTAATTCAGTAATAAAACTCAAACTATGGGGGCTGGAGCAGTGGTGCAAGCAGAAAGGCATCTGCCTTGCCCACGCTAGCCTAGGATGGACTGGGGTTTGATTCCTCACCATGCCATATGATCCCCCAAGCCAGGAGTGATTTCTGAGTGCATAGCCAGGAGCAACCCCTTAGCGTCACTGGGTGTGGCCCAAAAACAAATAAAAATAAATAAATAAAACTAAACTGTGATTTATTTTTGATATTTTAAGTTATAGATTGAAATTCTCAGAAAAATTTCTCTTCATACTTTCTGCTAATTATATTATTATACTGTTTTTATTTCATTAATATTTTTTAGCTTTTTAATGTATACCTATACTAGAATATCTACAAAAATTTATATATTTTTGCTTATAATGCACTTTAATATGTCTCCTCATATACATATCCTATTACCTTATAACCTTCATCACCATTTTTAAAGATTTTATTTGTTTATAAATGTATTTATTATAGCTTAGATACTTCTCATTATATATTTAGCCAAAAATATTTATTTTAAAATTTCAAAACTTAACATTAAATAAAAATGAATATATAAATTACCTATATGTTCACAAAGTAAATAAACTAAAGAAATCAATAAATAACACATATAGAAAGAGATAAAAATATAAAAATCTAATAGGCTGTGGTGACCTATTGACTTTAACAGCTGGTCTTCTAAGAATGAGAAAATCCTTAATTATATAAAAGGCAAAATGGCTAAGAAATGTTACAATGGGCCCTAATAAACTGAGTATTTAGCATAAAATACTTATAATAAAGTCAAGCGGTATCTTCAGACATCACCAAGAAAATGAAATTTACTTAAATTCTTAAAACTTCTGAAAGAGGACGAAGGATTATCATAGGGTTGTAACATTTTTTATAAAGCTCAGTTTGATCTGTCTCTGTTTGATTATTGCATTAAGAATGATCAATATATTAAAGTGTTAATTATTAATATTCTCATAAACCTTGAATAAAAAATTAAAACATAGCTAGGGAAGAAGATGAATCAAATTATAAATTATTTGAGGCCATTCACAATCATAAGTCTACTTTGGAACTTTCATGGCTTTTTTTTCACTGTCTCATTTTTCACTTTGTCCAAATTTATCATTAAAATGATGCAAAATCTATAGTGATTGAAACTCTGAACTCATTAACTTTTCTTCTTTCTTTATATATAATTAATCCATAATCAATATAAACATGCTCAAAGAGATGTATAGTAAGAGAATTAATCATATTAAAAATGTGATTAATTCTTTTAAACAAACATCCATTAAAAAGAGAGTGATATGTAAAATAGCATGTGATTTATTGTAAAAGGAACTCCTTTTAACTCATCCCAACTTCCCTAAACGCCACTTACCACCCACTCAGTAAAATAAAAATGTTGTAGTAATATATTCTAAATTATATACTTCAAGATAACATGTTATACATTACAGCCTACAAAAGCAGAAATACTAGTGAATAATACATGAAAAGAATAGACCAGAGGTTTTGCTCCTATGATGTAATAAGCATTGCTTGAAATTTTTGTGCACATTTTCAAAAACATCAGGTCACAATTGGAGACACAAGAGTGAATTAGATGATGTGTATTTTCATAGGAAGTAGCGGTTTCCAGTCTTTTTGATGTAAACTATTCTCACTTGCATGAGTTTCCTTTTCAATGTTCTTTTATTTGCATTTTTTCTCTTAAAAATGATGATGAACATATCATGATGCACTGGTCATCATCTATTTCTTTTTAAGGAAGTGTCAATTTATCCTCTTTACCCAGGGACAGCAGGTCAGGGTGTAAAGGACTCTCACTATTGATGGGAATATGATCTGCTTCAGCCTATAGAAAACTGTACAGATTTTTCTTGGTCCTAGAAAGACAATACAATGGTTAGGATGCTTTCCTCACACAAGGTTGACATAAGGGGCCGGGCGGTGGCGCTGGAGGTAAGGTGCCTGCTTTGCCTGCGCCAGCCTAGGACTGACCTCGGTTCGATTCTCCGGTTTCCCACATGGTCCCCCAAGCCAGGAGCGACTTCTGAGTGCATAGCCAGGAGTAACCCCTGAGCGTCACTGGGTGTGGCCCAAAAAAAAAAACCAAAAAAAAAAAACCCCCCCCCCAAAAAACCAAGGTTGACATAAGTTTGATCTTGGCAACTCACTCCTGAGCACTGCCAGGAGTGATTTCTAAGAGCAGAGCCAGATAGTGGTCCCAAAACAAAACAAAACAAAACAAAACACCAGCATATTAACATAAAATCTACTATATGGAGATTTTTAAAATAAGTAATAATGAAATTTCCATATAAGTCATTGCTTCCATTTCTGAGCATTTATCTCAAAACCTTTAAAATCAGTGATTTTAAAGGATATATACGTTCCTTTGGACATTGAATTGTCTAATGGGCAATACACAATAGCAACTCTAATTCTTTTTTTTGTTTTTCTTTTTTTTTGTTTTTGTTTTTGGATCACACCCGGCAGTGCTCAGGGATTACTCCTGGCTCCATGCTCAGAAATTGCTCCTGGCAGGCACGGGGGACCATATGGGGCACTGGGATTTGAACTGATGACCTTTTTGCATGAAAGGCAAACGCCTTACCTCCATGCTATCTCCTGGGCCCCGAAACTCTAATTCTTAACATAGAATGGATAAAACATGCATATATACTCAATGGAATACTATTGAATTATAAAGAAGTATGAAATCTTGTATTTTAGAACTTCTTAATCAAACTGGATATTATTTTGTTGCGCAAAATAAATGAAAGGAACAAGAATAAATACCAGGTAATTTCCCTCCTCTGTGGTATAGAAAGAAGCAGCACAAAGGAATATCAAATAATGACCCTTGCGATTGTTCAAATTGTGAGTAAAAAAAAAAACTTTTGTCTTGGATTTAAAGCTGAGATTACAAAACAAGAAAAGGATAAAGAGGCAAATCAGAAGTAAAAAGGACATTGGTGGAGGGTTTCGGGCCCTTTGGTGGTGGTCAGGGTGCAAAATGTGCACATCAGAACCATAAAAACCAAACAATATTGTCTCCATGTTACTCAAATTGTTATTATTATATAATAATAATGATAATATTTTAAATTAGAAAACATAGTAAAGGTGGCACAATAAGAAAGGCTGAATTTCAAAGACACTCTTTGGCAACAAGAAACAAAGAACTTTGTTTTCATCAGGGCCCTGAACTGAAAGTACAGTAGTAATATACAGGAAAGTATTGTATCGGAAATAACAGTTTCTCTGTATGCAGCAGTTCATGCTAAAACATGCTAACTAATCTTAAAAATTATATTTTTATTATTAAAATTATTGAATCGCATTAACTTATTTTCAACAAAATAATTTGTCAGTGATTTTACATGATTTATTTCCCACAATTGAACTATTTCCAGCTGTTACTATATTATTAGTTATTAGATTATTAAATTAGATTATTTACACTAATAGTATAAGCTACTGTCTTGCATTTTCAGCATAACTATTATAACTGTTGTGTCTTATATCATAAGAGTTACATAAACTTCTTTCTGTCAAAAAGATGAGTTTGATATCTAGATTTGAATTCTTTGTAAGATTTAATGGGACACTGGAAGAGCATAAAATAGCATAACTTTCTGGTCATCAAAGTAATGGAAACAACTCAATATATTGTCCAAAATTACCAACCTAGGGACATTCTTTGATCTCACAGTTTGTTTTTATTATATACTAAGTATTTAGAGACTTTTATAATATTTCCCTTTGGTATTTTTCTCTGCCTGCTTTCCCACTTACCACCTTTCAGATTGAGGGCGCTGTTTGAATCTGAATAAATAAGAGAGAAGCTGGTCCTTCTGCAGGCTAGCTAGGCCTAGAGTTTGGAGCAGCTGATGGGTTGGCAAAAAATTTTGTGTCCAACCTTCTTGACTCGTTTTACCCTCTTGTCTGTGTGGATTATTTACTGAGCATCTATACAGCTCAAGCTCTTCCTCTGCCCAGGTTGGGAGCTCGGGGGTGGGATGGAATGGCGAATCAAACCTCTACCACTACAAGAGAACGTGACCCTTTAATTATACTGCTTCAGAATTTGAACACAGTATTCTAGGAATATAAATGTTTGCACACTCGTTTTAGATGTAATAACACCTCATTCACCCTGATATCTGGAAAAATGCAACAACTACACATTTAAAATGCAGAAACATTTATAGATCAACCTGGTTGGTTACATCAAGACAAATTTCCTCCAATGCTTCTCACCCTGTTGCTTAAATATCTATAGTCTTTGGGATTTCTCACTGAGCACTTCCTCTCTTGTTTCACTGTGATTCAAAAGTATTTCTAGCTTTATGAATATTCCACTTTCAGGTGAGAATTATGTTTTATTTTTGGCAAATTACTAGGTTTATTTTCTTCCTTGGAACTTGGTGTTTAGTTTATATAGAGAACTTTAAATTTATAATTACATATATACATATATTATATATAATTATATTATAACTATATCATAATTGCATAATTATATTGTGAATAATTATATACATACATATATACATGTTTACAGTTTTATTGTATATTGTGCACTGTGTAGTTATTATATATAATCTACACATATAAATGTAGATACAATATTCCAGAAAGGGATTTCAATATGAAAACAATCAAAAAAGCTATTCTACAATAACAGAAAATCACAGATTTGTGGGATGAGAGCAAAAAAATTAAATTCAAATGGGAAGTTTACTTATTTGGTGATAAAAAATGTTTCATAAAAATGATTTGGACTGTCACATTGTCAGAACTTATCAAAAATTCAAAATGTTTTTGTTTTTTAAATTTTAATTTCTAAGTGATACTTGTTTTAAAGTGGGAATTTTATCCTTTTTGGAATTGAATGGACAGCAAGTTAACAGAAGTTCTAGATCATTTAGTGATAATCTTCTCTGAGAGTTAAAGTCACTTGATCAAAGTAATTCAAGAAGTAGCATTAACTAGAGATGTAATTTTAAACATAGATAATTATTAAATAAATTTTCTATGCAAATAAATTAGAATACATTTTTGGCCAAGGTGAACAATTTAAGTCAATATAATTAACTTGGATGGTATATTGCAAGCCTGTTGGAAATATTACTTTATCCTGGGAAGAAGATGGGTTTTTCCACACATTATAAAAGCATAGCTCATGGAGGCTAACTGAGTATCATTAAAAAATAAACTTTTTAGAAATAAAAATTATTCTCAATAATAATCTTCTGAACTGGAGGATGGTACAGTGGGTCAAAGGTTTGCCTTGCACACTGCCAACCCAGGTTCAATCCCCAGCTCTACATTTGATCCCCTGAGCTCTATCAGGAGCGATCCCTGAGTGCAAAGAAAGAAGTAAGCCCTGGCTATCTCTGGATGTGGTCTGAATCCCACAATCAATCAAATATCTTTGTTCACTTTTGGGCATTTAGGAATAAATGAACTTTCAAAAGAAGCTTTAACCCACAAAATAAAATGCTATATTCTTTTATTACTTATCATTAAAAGGAGATCAGTGGTTTTGGAATTTCTATTTAATTTATGTATAGCTAAAATATGTTGGTAAGTCCTTTTGCCTCTAAAGTGTAAAAGTTCCAAAACACAGAAGGTATAAGTGAAACTCTAGAGATTTCTCATGAGCCTGGGATGCAATAAACATGAAAGAAGAGAGTGGTTGGCATGTTTATGGAGGTGAACAAGAATTGTAACAAAATCTAAAAGACCTACAAATAAAAGTTATTATTCAAGCTTCAGACTTCTATAGCCCGAAGAGCATCCAAAGACCATCATTTTCTGTAAAGAGCCAGGGACTCAATATTTTACTGTGGATGGCAGTATGTTTTTCTCATTCTATCCAACTTTTCCTTTGGAATACAAAATAATCAAAAGGAATAAACTTATTTTTAGATTTTTCTTCCAGGACTTTACTTCTATCTTATCTTGAATATTTGTTTCAGTAATATCCATTTTCATTCCAACAATGCAGTTAGTATTAAGTGAATGGTAGAGACCAAATATCAAGACCTCAGTAGAAACACAAAAGGCACCATCCAATTATCCCCGAGACAATTGTGAATTTATTCTAAATGAACATTTGAAATATAATTGTATCTAAACATTCTACAAGGATTTTATATCTTACATCAACTCCTGTAAATTTGGGAATACCTAGAGATTATTTTAGTATTAGCAATAAGTAGTTCTTTATTCTTTTAGTAAAATAATGCCAGAAATAACTTTAGACCATGTTTTATTACATTTCACCAAACTTGGGTAACTGTTCTGAATTTTTATTTTAAAATGACTAAAATATGCTCTTAATCAGTGTCAATAAAATTCTTCACATTCCAAGAATAATAAAAATATTCAATTACGAAAAAATACAGAAACGGCAATGAATCAAATATTTTTCTTAACAGACCAGATTGAAGGGCATAGCAAAAGGGAATCCTGTGAAATAAATTTCCAAAAGTAGCATATTCCCCATCCTGAGCAAGGAAGTTGTTAGCACGGGGCTCTGAACTCTGGAGACAGAAGTGGGAGCATCTCTGAGTCATGTGAATCTTAAGAGAATTCAGGGTCATGTCAGAGAAATAGTGAGAGGCCGGTTCTGTCTCCCACCTGTGGTCGGTCTGATGGAGGATTCATCCTCTCAGGGAGGGAGACATCAGTCTATGAAGGAAGGCCTTAGAGGTTTCCCCAAAGTCACTGCTCCTGTCAAAAACTGACTTTTTTTGGTGGGGGTTGGATCACACCCGGCAGATCTCAGGGCTTCTCCTGGCTCTGTGCTCAGAAATCGCTCCTGGTAGGCACGGAGACCATATGGGATGCGGATTCAAACCGGGGTCCATCCTGGATCAGGTGCATCAGGCAAACGCCCTACAGCTGTGCTAATTCTCTGCCCCCCCAAAATTGAAATTTTTGAGAGTTTTTTTGTGGAGCTTGCTGCCTCTGACAAATGAACATTGTTTTCAATACTCTAATAAAAGATCACTCTTTTTATACTTATATGTATTGTTTGCTTTTACAAAGTTCATTTATCTATGGAAGATTCTAGACACTTTAAAAATGGTAGCAGCCTTTTGGTTATAGCATTCCTGAGAAAAATCAACTTATTGGAGATATACTAAGTATCCACTTTCACAAAACATTCTACTCTAATGTAGAATTAGTTGATTGTTCCCAATTTTTGCTGTTCTGGAGACCTGCCAAGACTTTGTTGCATTTTCTCATTGTTAATTGGGTTAAATAATATTTCCCTTTTACACATCATGAAATTTTATTACTAAACAAAACATATTAAAAACTTCAAAATAATAAAAGCAACAACCTAATTTTATGTTTATATGTGGATTAAACAATAAAATAAAATGGCCCCATATTAAATATCTATGTGTAGCTTTATTCCTGTAATGGTTATGTAGATTGTGTATACAAAGACATTAGGTATTTCATATTTTTCCATTATAAAAAGAAAATGCACACAAGTAAAGCACATGCATATTATAACAAGTTTCCAGAAAGAAAAATGAAACTATTTTTTGTTTCCATGTATGTAGGTGAGCATATCAGCCCCCTACATGAACAGTATTATCCAAGGAATCCACAAAATTAACCTCTGCCACATCGATATTTTTGAGTAACACAGTTTGGCCTCTCTGCAATGTCATATTCTCTTGACAAAAATTTCTTTGAATAACAGAGGGCACATAAAAGGAGAAATAAATTAAAATAAAAAGGCAATAACATCTTTGTATGCTTAATAAGATACATTAAATATTATAGCTGATTATGATATGAATTATAATATACTCTTATATGATATTTTAAAGCAGATCACTAGTAAAAATCCAATGAATATATTTTTATAAAACTGTAGATTTTATTTTCCCATTGCAGTCACTCATGTTTAAAAACTTACATATAAAAATTTAGGTTTGTCATTAGATATTCATGTAAATCAGTTTTACATATCAATACATTAGTAATAAACTTAATTGCTTCTACAACTTGTATGAAATTCTTTGCTGTTCTTGATGAAAAGAAAATGCATGGCATAAGAAAATGCATTGTTTTCCATTTAAAAATATAATTAAAACATTCTTTTTAATATCATATAAATTGGAAAAAATTGACCTCTTCTAAAAATTTGAAAGTGCTCTTTTTGATATATTAAAGATAAAGGAGGTCCCACATAATCCTCTTTCATAATAATTCTTTAAATAACTGGAAATAACTAAAATATTATTCCATGTCAAACTGAAACCATATTTTCTAAAACATAACCCCTCAATGTGTCAGAAAAAGAAGTTTAAAGCTTGAGAGTTAAATTAATGTTTAGTCAAGGGAAAAGTGCAAACTGACCATCAAAAATCAAACTAAGTAAAGTGGCATATGTACTCACTCACCAAAAACCCTGAATTCAAGTAATGTAGATACCACAATTAAAGAGAGCAATTAAAGAAATCAATAATTATTGCATTTTATGTGGGCATGTTCTGTAGCTAAGCTCCATAAAATATATAAGAAGTTATGCTGATTTTAGAGATGTAATGATTTATTTTCCTGATACTTTGACTTAAGTGATTCTTAAGAGAATGGGTCATTAGACTTGGGAATAATTGTGGCTCTAGTCAAGCACTATGATATATGATCTAACCTGTCCTGTATGAAGTGATCAGAATAGATAGTGTGTCTGAAACAGGGAGGTAGTAAATAAAAATTATAAGTTCACTGCCAACCAAAGGGACCTAATGCTTATCTTAGCTGTATATGGAAGAAGAGAGGAGACCCTCCTTCCAAACATGGTATATCTGAACTAAGCATGTGTCTAAACCCTCTTGTCATTCTAAAACACATATTAAACTCCTAGAGAAAACAGATGATGCAATTATGCATTTTATGGCAACATAGATTAAACTGGAATACTACATGCTAAATGAAGTAAGCCAGAAGAAGAAGGATAAATATAGGAGCATAACACTTACATATGATATTTAGACTAACTACATGAAGACATGCAATGCTTAAATGGGGCTTGTCAAGAAAATTCTAGACCCCAGAATGTAGTGAGGAAAGGAAAGAAATTATGTGGGGGAGGAGAAAGACACATATGAAATGACAGGTGATAGGGACTAAAGGGTCTCAGGTGTATGGGTGGGGTTAATAAAGGACAGGGCTAAGTATCCAAATCAGAGTCAACAACAATGAAATCATCAGATTCAGTTTAACAGCAAAACTTATCAAAGGTGCCTGATAATTTGGCAGGCAGAGGAGCAAAGGGCGATGAGTTGGTATGGACTCTGGGAATATGAATGGAGGGAGGATGACACTGATGGTGAGTTTAGCTCTGAAGCATTGTATGTCTAAAATCCAACTATGATGAACTTTATATATCACAATGGTCTAAATTAAAAAAAAAGAAGACACAGGATTCTGCTCACTGTTGCTCTACAAAGATGCTCTCTCACTTGCATTCATCTTCAAAGCAAACTCAACTTATCACTGGTATTTGTGTAGGGTATTCTGTGAATCCCCAGATTCCCTATAATCGTAAGGCAAGAGGAGCATAGACGTTGTTTACTAATCAAATGATATTCCAAGGCAACAACAGTTCTGGCAGGGAGATTGATTGAGAAGGGTGAGCCTGGATGAAATGTTGCAATACAGAGGAACCAAGAAGTGGAGACAGCAATGAAGTTAAAGTGATGAAGGGATAAGACAAATTCTGGAGACTTAGGACTTACAAGCTGTGAGACTGGAGGAATAACGTCATGTTGAGGGTGAAGAATAAAGAGGTATGTGTGGTTAATTCTGAGTTTCTGTCTAAACCCACTGAGTTAGAGATATAGACCAAAAATGAGGTTTAGAAAAACAGCAGCTGGACTGTCCCCTATGTTCTGGAGTTCATATCAAGAACATGTAAGAGAAAATTAATATTATCTTGCAGTTTTATTGATGAATTCAAATAAAATTAAGTTGTGTTCATTTTATTGTCTTATAAATGTCATCTCATACATTGATTTTTGAGGAATTGCTAGGGTTATTTCTGCATTGGCATATTTTATATGAAGAGGGAACAGGGAAGGTTTATTTTTTCTTTGTTGTTCTTATCCTAATTGACAAAAGCTAGCAAAAAATATCTGGCTATGTGGTGTGAAGAAATTATTAGAAGTTCACAAATAACAATTCTGCTCTGGTTCTTCCCTCAGAAGGACCAACAGACACATAAAATTAACACCAAACAGATGCAAGTGAACAAAAGAGCTATAAGAAAACAACCCCAAAGATTCCAACGTGAAAGATAAAATAACATCTACCTACCAATCATTGAATGCCCAGCCTTTGTCTAGAATTTAGCTCAAGGAAGAAAGCAGCTCAAAAATTATTATAAACGGTTGAAATATTGTCACTCAAATAATTTCTATGTGGAGGACGAAAAATCCAGGAAGGACCTACTTGCTTTAAAGGCGCTAGTATCATAGTCGAATTGCCACTTTAGATGGTTCCCTGGTCACCCTCATCCTGAAGCTTGCAGTGAGTGAATTTCTCGGAATCCTTTATTTTGGTCACTGTAAAGTTCTCTGGAGCAGGAGTCTGACCCAGATCAGGGTCCAGTCTATTTATGACTAATTCTGTGGCACCTATAAACCTCTCTTTCTCACCTGTTCTACCAAGGAGAGAATAATTTGGAGTCACACAAGTTCTAGATTTGACTTCTTTCCTGCTAAGGAGGAAGAAAGGGCATCCATGAGGGATCATTTCAGGAAAGTGAAAGAAAAAGAACCAGGGTCCTACAAGTTAGCCCTGTCTGTTCCACAGGTCTGGTGAAGATTTAGAGCCCACTAAATTCCATTGTCCTATTTGCATAATGAATTTACTGGCATTGCACGCCCCTCCTCCCGCTGCCAACGAGCATACTTTAGGAAGTCCGAGGGTTTCACTAGTCCTTTGGTGTGATCCTTTATATTTTACAATCAACTAAAATATTTGATGCATTTTATTAAGCCTAAGAGAATGTTACTACCTTTGTGTGCATCATTATTGGCTTGAGTCCTTGAACTCAATTTCTTGGCCAACATGCCGAGCCCAGGAAAAGGCCCTCGCCCAGCACACAGAACATCCGGAATATTTTGATTTTGATTTTGATTTATAAATGTCAGGAGCTGACCTGAGTAATGCTGAGCACTCACAGAATTGAGCTCCTTTTCAGGCAGAATAGAATAACCTGCTGAGGGATGAAGCGTTTTTCCTTCAAGATCAAACTTTGAAGCAAATGCAAGCCAGGGTGCAATTGTCACTTGTTATATAAAGTCACAACTGAATCCAGAAAGAGCCAGAGCAAGTTCTTTATCGGCAATTCAAGTCATGAAAAAAAAATGTACAATTACCAGAAATCTATAAGCTATTTTTATACAAAACTTTCACCTTGTTACTAAACTGTTTTTAGTTATTAGCTTGCCAGATCAAGGATGCTAATGTCTGTAGGCGGGAGAAAAGTGTTCTAATGTAATTAACTGTGATACTTAAGCCCAGAACACATTCTCGACTTGATCCCATAGTTAACAAGTGAAGTGTCTCGCAATGGCTTTTGACCTCTCTGACACTGCAAAGTCGATTTATGTTCATGATAGAGCAGAGAAATTCTTCCATTTGTTATTTGTGATATAAGAAAAGCATAATCAAAGGGTTACATAAAATAATTTTTGGAAAAATAATGCAGTGTCTCTATAAAAATAAGAATTCTATCATCTCCAACACTGATTCTAATTTTTCCAACTTACAGTCTCTGGCATTGAAGATTGAAGTCTGACTGTTTTTGACATCTTACTAGGAGCCATGAAAAATAAGTTTTTTCTCTCCAAGGTTTTATTCCTTTATCTTTAACCTGGCACATACTCTGCCCCTCTGACACTCCCAGCTTTCTCAGATGAAAATGTGATTGTTTATCTCTTCAAGATGATATCATTCCTATAGTCATGGATGGCTTCACACCTGTTTCTCATCTGAGTTTCAGCTCCACAAAGTTAATATTACTCATCATCAATGTTAAGCAAAATGCATGGGAAGAGGGTGTGTACATTTTATGGTGGAAACTCAAAAATGAACATGTTTGTAACCATGGTGCTTAAATAGAGAAATTATATTTTAAACATTTTAAAAAATAAGAAATAATTTTACTCTCACTGACCTAAAAACAATGTATTATGATCAACTACGTGATGTGATAATGCTCTGGTTTTTTGTTGCTTTTGGGGGGTTTGTTTGTTTGTTTTTGTTTTTGGGCCACATTGGGTGATGCACAGGGGTATTCTTGGCTGCTCAGAAATTGCTCCTGGTTTGGGGGTCCATATGGGCCACCAGGGATCATCCCTGGTCAGCCGCATGCAAGGCAAACGCCATAGCACTGAGCTATCTCTCAGGTGTCTGAAAATGCTCATTTAATATAGTAAATTAAAATGTAAAAAATGCTTCTTTTGCATTACTCTTCCTGAAGTGTTCTTCTAACTGCCTATAGAGCATTGTTTCACCTTGTAATTTTATAAGGGTATGTAGACATAAATAGTGTATTCCACATATGTGTCATTGTACATAGATGTCTCTAAGCATGTGTTTACACTATCTATCTAATCAGCACCATTATATGAGAAGTCCAGCCCCTGCTGGTGTGGTGAAAACTCCGATCAATATAAAGCTATGAGATTTATTTCTAGTTTTGAGAGCTGGCAGAAATAAAAATATAGAGTGGGTAATTTTTTTTCCTCAGATAATATCTTGGTACTGTGATATGCAAATGTAAAAGACAGTTGCATTGAGAATTAAAAGAATTCAAGATATTGATTGTTTCATTCCTTTGACCTGCTCAAACTTCTAAATGTAATGTACTGAGGCTCATCATGAATAAAAACAATCAGTTGTGTACACATTGTAGTAATTTAGAGTAAACAAATATAGAACATAGAGACACATTTTAAATACTAAATTTAGGGAAATTCCTTCAGAAGGTCCTGCCCATTTGACTGGAAATAAAATTTCATCTGAGCTAAATCCAGCTTTGTAAATGTTAATTCTTTCACACTTAGATAGTTATTGCTGCTTTTTATCTTGGTTTTGGTTTTTGGGTCACACTTGGCGATCCACAGGGGTTAATCCTGGCTGTGCACTCTAAAATCGCCCCTGGCATGGGGACCATATGGAACTCCGGGGATCAAACCCAGGTCTGTCCTGGGTTAGTCGCAAGCAAGGCAAACGCCCTACTGCTGTACTATCGCTCTGGCCACTGCTTGCTTGCTTTCTTCCTTTTTTCTTCCTTTCTTTCTTTTCTTTCTTTCTTTCTTTCTTTC
>PVKC010024877.1:0-16706 GCA_004027635.1 Crocidura indochinensis | reverse complement strand
AAGAAAGAAAGAAAAAGAAAAGGAAGAAAGAAGGAAGAAAGAAAGAAAAAGAAAAGGAAGAAAGAAGGAAGAAAGAAAGAAAAAGGTGGCCCTGGACATATGTGTGAGCACATGGGACACTTGTACCTTCACACTTCCCTTCGGGATGCTCACAAACTCCTTCCTAACTCCTCTGCAACAATATTTATAAAAGAATTGTGTGGTATTACTCTTAATTATAATTTAATAAATATACTGATGAATATGTTTAATTTAGTTTTATTATTGAATCAACATGAATAGCAATAGTGCTAAGGTTTATGCTTTTATTGTACAAAGCTACAGCACAAACACCACTTCAATGTGCCCAAACCCTTCACCACTGATGTTATGTCATCTTTAAGTTCAAAAACTAATACAAACAGGAAATCTTCAACTTCTCCTTATAGTCTGTACTTCACATTTAATTTTTCTAAATGAGTTCTGACTTAACTAGATAATTTTATATTAATCATCTTGTCTCCTCACAGTCTTCAATATTAAAGAGGCACTGAAGATAGGAAAATAAAACTACAGTTAATACCTCTGACTGAAAAGTAGTTAGTATATTTGATTTACTGTAAAGCATATCTTGATTAAGAAAAATGAGCCCCTGACACATGCAAGGCTTATCTTTTCCTTTTAATAATAGTTCTTGATAAGCAGCAACTGAGAAGACAACTCCCAAAATAAGCAGTTTTTCACAGATGCTGTCATGGCTAAACCCACTCTAAAGGCAACATTTATTTTCACAATTGTTCTTAAAAGTCATAGTTTAAGGCACTTCTTTCCAGTACTCTCAATCTTTGCAATATGTTAAAAAAAAAACTAATATACACTATGTTTCTTCTATATTTAATTTTGAAAGGGGATAAAATCTAAGGTATTTTATTCAAATATTAATTTCATCTATAATTTTACATGCTAAAAGCGCCTTACATAAAACAAATCAACATCAAGATTTTCAGAAACATGTTGGATTGCTACATTGAAAATTTTGACTAGAAAATGAAACAAATAGTAATGAAATGACGTCTACATAGTTACTTGGCTCATTTTTGAACAGGAAATAATTCTCTGATGATGCAAAATTTGAAGTCACATATTCTGCTGAGATCTAATATTTCTATTTGACAATCTATTTTTTACTAATGTCTTTCGTATTGCAATAATAATAATGAGAATAATGCTTAAAATAGGATTAGAGAAAAAAATGAAAGCTCAAATATCAGTCAAGCTGCCATTCATGGACCCACACTGCTAGTGTCCAAGGGGTCTTGCAGCAAGACTATAACATATATCTCAATTTTTTATTAGAGAAGCCCGGGAGCCTATAACAAACCCAAATATATAGTATTTTTAGTATAAAATAAAAAACTTAGAGCAGTATTAAGGTTATTTTTACCATAAAAATTACTTAACATAGGGTTACTAGAAGAAATATCTACATATTTGCAAAAGTTTATGTGATCATAAATTTTAGTAATAAAAAGTGTTCTATATGAGACTATTAAAGTTACTGCCAAGATGATCATGAGTTTGGCACACTTTATCTGTTTCTGTGACATGACATTAAGATGAAAATCTAAGGTCCTAAATGGAGTATGTTAGTAAGTGGGAGTTAATGAAAGCTCAAGATACTGAAATTTCGAATGACATTTTTTTCAACTCATATGTAAAGTAAAAGGTTCTTGATGATAGTTACTCTCTAATGAGTTCCCATTTTCTCAAGAAAAATGAAAAACTAAACATAAGAAGCTTGTCATAAATACCAATAGCAAAAAATGAGATTTCTTGAAATAAAAGTAAAGCTTTAAAACTAAAATGTATTTATTCTTTATTTCATGTCTTAGATAGTGGTGAATTAAAAACTGCCTTTATTAAAATTAACAAGAAAAATTTACCTTTCAGTGATTTCTTCATTAATAAATAAAGCTAATTATATCTGCTCAGTTTAATTACTGTTCATGTTTAAAGACCAAGAAAGCAATAAGACTGTTTAATTTTATGTTTTTATTTAGCCTTTTATGTGCCTTTTTAATATTTACATATATATATTCTATACAAATTGTGCTAAATGACTGAGGATGATTTCACAGATGCAGTGTAAAAAGTTAAAATAGATGAGAAAAATAAGAGCAAAAAAGTAACGATTAGAAGATAATATGAGGTAATTTAGCTGTATAGATATAAGTAACTTGAAAGATCTATTGCTAAAATATTAATTATAGATATTATACATTTCTACAGTTTTGGAGATGTATTATAATTTTGCTGTTTTAAATTTTAATGTTTAATTAAAAATTTAAATTTTTACAAATATTGAGGGGACAGCACAAACAATGCTCAAAGATTACTCCTGGCTCTGCACTCAAGAATCAATTATTGGCAGACTTGGGGAGGCATATGGGAAGCCAAATATTAAACCCAGGTCAGCTATATATGAAGAAACACTTGACCTGCTGTACTATCTCTTTTGCCCTTAAGTTTTAAACATTTTATCTAAAGAAAAAAAACAATTTTCTAGGTTTTAGGAAGAGATTAGAGTGTAGAAGATGCTTGCTTTTTACACGTCCTTCCAGGGTCAGTACTTGGCCCCACATATGGGTACTCAGAACCCAGTAGTTGGCCCCACATATGAGGCCATAAGCAGCTCTAGAGCCATGAGAAAGTTCTGACACTAACAAGTGCCGCCCAAGAAAAGGCAAGAAAACAAAACAAAACAAATAGAACAAAGGAAAACATTTTCTGAGAGATCTCTAATCTTATAGAATCAATAATGATTTACAGTAAATTGATGTACTGAAATTATAATAATTAGTATTGTTTGGTTCATTCCTCAAATTTCTCTATTATCTCTCCCTAATAACTCCTAAATCTTATATCTTATATTTTACACTAAAAGACAGCAGTTGGAATTTAACACCTCTTATCTGTTATCAATATTGATTCTCTTGATAAATACTACTTATATCTAACATATGCATAGGATTTTAGTACTTTTTCTGTATATTTTAATATAATCATTATTCATTCATCACTTCAAACTTTTATTACTCCTATGGCAAATCATGTTTAATATATCTTTTCACAGGAAAAATGTCCATTTTGTATTATTAATGAGAGCTGTAAGAGCAAAATTAACATTTACTTTTAATGGGGTCAAAAGCCATTGATTAAGCAGAGCAAAACCACTGCATTTCCAGCTCTTATCCAAAGTACATGTTGGGCACATTTATTCACACTTTTAATCTCTTAAACTTTTAAATCTAATTTCTTCTCTTAAATCCTCTTTTCTTGTTTTGTTTGGTCTTCTAACCCTTAAAGTTCTCTTAGAAAAGCTCTAAATTCAGTTGAAATAATCCCTATTGATTCTTGTGTTTCTCATAAAGCTAGAGAGTGAGAAAACAAACTCAGATCAAAAGCTGAAATAAATGTCACTGAGCTAATAAAAACAACAAATGCTTTTAATATTTAATCCAGCAACAGATATTTGGAGAAAACCTACATTCTACAATAACAAATACTTCATATTACTTATTAAATGCTGTAAGGATTACCTTATATAACCCTACATGACAGATGTTGTTATCCCATTTTATAGATGAGGGAAATGAAGGGAAATGCATTGAGCTGATGGATGGCACATGGCCAATACCACTCTACACTATACTCTCTAAAATTTCTAATTTTAACTCTAAATCCCAACTGAATCACTGAACAGATACCAGTCACAGGCAGTACTTATTACATAAGTTTCTATTGTATGCTGCTTCTCTATTAGTTTCCCTAAATGTTCACTTTCCATCTGGAAAATAAGACATTACCAAATAAAAAAAATAGATTAGATTGTTTTCAACAATATATGAGATGGCGTTTAAAATGTATTAATAAAAAGTCAAAAGGGGTGGAAATGGTACATATGGAAGTTAATGGATTATGTTCCACTGAGACACACATATTTCAATTTCAAGATATTTTGCTATCATCTATATGCATAATTTTTGAAGATTCCCAAGATAAGCACTCTCTGAAAACTACGGGTAATTAAAAAAAACAAATATTTGAAGTTGCGGCCAGAGTGATAGCTCAGTGATAATATTTGCCTTGCACTTGACTGACCCAGGACAGACTTCGGTCGATTACCAGGGTCCCATATATGGTGCCCGGAGTCAGGAGCAATTTCTGAGCTCATAGCTAGGAGTAAACCCTAACCATTACTGGGTGTGGCCCCCCCAAAAATATTTGATGTTACATTATGGCTTAATATTGACTAAAGTCTATATTGCAAATTGCTCATTTAAGCATAAGTGAGACTACCTTTGTTAATGGCCTTTATGTTTGTGTCTGGGTGATGAAAAATGCTTTCACTAAGAATATTTATAATGCAAGGAAATAGTTGGCTTAGGTAAATAAAATTATAAGGTTTTCCTAAGTAGTCATGGAATTTTAGTTGTATTGATGGATTAATGCTATAAAGATTTATTGAGCATTTATTATCTTCAAAACTTTGTAATTTGGGGGCTGGGCGGTGGCGCTGGAGGTAAGGTGCCTGCCTTGCCTGCACTAGCCTAGGACGGACCGAGGTTAGATCCTCCAGTTTCCCATATGGTCCCCCAAGCCAGGAACAACTTCTGAGTGCATAGCCAGGAGTAACCCCTGAGCGTCACAGGGTGTGGCCCAAAAACCAAAAAAAAAAAAAACAACTTTGTAATTTGGTGCTGGAGACTGGAGAAATTATCTGCTCTCATAAAATTTAAGATTTATTCAAAACAATATAAATACAAATATTGACTATAATTCTAAGCAAACTGCAAAGAAATTAAATGCCATTATTTCACAAATAAAAATGTTTGACACTATGCAAGATTGGCAATTAATAAAGATTTTTCAATTTTATACATAGGTTTTATTTTTAGAACATACTTAGATTTGTAGAAAAATCTAAAAGATAGTACACATCCTCCTTGAATTGAGTTCGGTTATGTTTCAGTAAACTCTCAGCAATGTGAAAACATCAGAAGTGAAATGTAATAAATAGATATTGATAGGTAGAAATGGAAGTAAAAACATTGTAAATGGAAAGGACAACATGAGAAATGACAGCATGGTAAGGAAGATAGATGTAGGGTCTAGTGATGGTAAATACTGGGCATAACTTTAGAATAGAATACAAGGTGAATAGTAGCAATGAAATAGGCACTAAATATAAGATGATATATGCCCCCAATTTCAAGAAAGGATCCAAATAGATTGCATAAAAATTTATTAAATCAGTGGACCAGTAGATAGCGTAGCAGATAGGGCATTTGCCTTTCATGTGGCCAACCCAAGTTCAATCGCTGGCATCCCATATGGTCCCCCAATTTCACTAGGAGTTATTTCTAAGCACAGAACCAGGAGAAACCCCTGAGCACTGTCCTGTGTGCCCTGAACCCAATATCTAATATATATATCACATACATATATGTAATTATATATTATATATACATATATGTAATTAGAGAGAAAAATAAAAAGACATGTGATTTGAGAAATTTTTATAAAGTATAGCTATTAATGTTAATGCCTATCCTGTGGTGGACCCAAGTTTAATACCCTGTGTCTCAGAGATCCAGCACAGTAATCTCAGAAAAGACCCAAAATTAAACTCTGAGAAGAACTACATGTGGTCAGAAAAAAAGCTGCTGATCTAGCTAATTGTCATAGTAGAAAGTAATTTTTGTTCAAAACAACTTTGATGTGAATATAAATAAATGGTGTTTGGACAAAATTTATGTGAAGATATCTATTAAACTTATTATTTGAGCATGTAATTCATTTGAGATATTGAGTGATTATATATATATACATATATATATATATATATATATATACTTGGGAGTTTTCTAAATATAGATTTTCCTTATATATCAGTACTAGCCATTAGAGAAAAGGTAAGCATTATAGGCAATGTAACCTGGTATTAAATTTAGAAACATAATACATAGTAGAGATTTTGAGTTGAAAAGAAAAATGTCAAAGAGTAGGCACAGAGTATAATGAAATAGAAAAGTGTGAGAAAAAAAAGAAGCTATTTGATTTTTATAATTGGGTGACTTTTTCTTTTCTTTTTGAGCCACAAAAGTTGATGCTAAGGGGTTACTCCTGGCTATGCACTCAGAAGTCGCTCCTGGCTTGGGAGGCTATATGGGACACCAGGGGATCAAACCGCGGTCCATCTTAGGTTAGCACGTGCAAGGCAAAAGTCCTACCACTTGTGCCATTGCTCTGGCTCCAACTAGGTGACTTTTTAAAGATAAACTTTAAAGGGATGACAGAAATAAGATGTTGGTATCAGCTTGTAAGTATACATTAAAATACATATTTATAAATGTAAATGCAAAGTGTGGGTTCACTGAACATTATTAAGCAGAAAAATATATTATGAGCACTTGTGATACCATTGTGATACTTTATTCTAGCTAGAGTGCAATCTAACTTATGACCCCTGTTCTGCTTGTGGTATCTCTCACTCGATGAATTTTGGTGAGTGACATGAAAAATTTGGAAAGTAGGCATTCACTCAAGCCCATACCAGACAAATAGAGAAAGAACACAGGACCAAAATTTACACATGAAACTTCACATGTGATTTTGGCACATTAAACAAAGAGAAGGGATAACTAACAATTTCTGTTAGAAATAGTAGCAATTTTGTGCTTTTTGTGTCTTTTTTTTCCCCCTCCTGCATAGGCACAGTAAATATTGGGGTCATTCGAAAAGGGAATCCCCTTGGCCTAAGAGATATAGGGTTTCTCCACCCTTGGAATATATTGTCATGGGATTATCTATAGACTCCTTTCAAGTTCATTAACTCTCCCCTTGTTGCTTTTGTGGTATATAGAACACTTCTGTTCCGATCTGGATGATAAAATCAGACCTCTATCTCTAGAGATCTCAGTCTCTGCACAGGTCAAGGAGTGGAACTTACGATGAAGTCTTTCTTTGTGATTTTAGAAATTCTGTTTCCTCAGTGTCATTTTAATCTGTCTTCTGTGGTTGGTGGTCTTGGCCCTTGCACTGAACTTCGGACGGAGCCTGGGATATCGTCTTTCGTTATTTTTCCAGAAGACCCATTCAGTTGCAATTGCCTCAGTCAGGTCTCTGGAATTAGAGATCATGGTTGTTGTGCAGGTCGTAGAACAAACCCTAGACTAGGGCTTTCTTGTTGGTCCCAGAATACATACTGCCTGGTCATGGTCCTATCAGCTAGTCATCTGTAAATCACGTTCTTGACTTTTGCACAGCCCAAAGTGTGACAAGTCTTCTGCTTTTGTCTTATTGTTAGTTGGTGGATAACAGGTAGGATAACCTGTTCTTAGATCCATTTATTTCCAATTTCCTCGTCAGGATATCATATTAAAGCTGGCACATGTTGGTGTTCGAGCGGTATTCAGGATGTCCAGGATGAGATTTGGTTCCTGTAGCTGTTGTGAAGAATTGTGTCGATTCTATGTCTGGAATCCAGGGTTCAAGGCTGGACGGTCGGTGTCTAATTTCCTGGAGACTGGTCCACATGACATATTTTCAAGGTGGGAAATAATCTTTTTTTTTTTTCGTTCATCTAGTTTTTGTCGATTTCTGTGTTTTGGTGTGGATATTGAAGTAATTGTCCACTTATTTATATATTTACTTTTTCTTTCTTCTGTTCTCTTCTTCCTTTTTGTGCTCTGTCATGTTTTTTATCTCAAGACCATGGCAATTAAGTGGTGCATATTTTTATTGCTGCAGTGCTCAGTGGATATTTTATTTGATACTTCTTTTTGAACTGTTGTGGTGTTTCACCTTCTTTTTCCACTTTGTCTCTCAAACCGAGGATGAGAGCAATTCTAGAAGGACTTTACCTTATTTTATTACTTTTCTCTTCCTCAAACAAAACCACATAACTCGAACTATCTAGTCACGTGGAAGTAATGGAGGTACCAGGGCGGAAGTAATGGAGGTACCAAGACCAAACAATTATAAGATCACTAAGTAGTAAACTAAACACAGAGGGGGACCACTCATTCTAGCAGGCCCTGGGGTGAGGGTAGAGGATATGGGAGGCAGGATGGGAACGGAGGTGGAGGGAGGACAATTTGGTGATGGAATTCCCCTGATTCAATATTAAAATGTACTTGGAATATTATTATGAATGATATGTAAGTGACTATGATCAAAATAAAAATTATATTAAAAATAGTAGCAATTACATAGTTTATAAAAAAATCAAAACTTATGCCTCAAGCATCAGCAACTATGTATAGTGTTAGTAATGAGCCTTTAGCTACAGCCCATGTTGTTAATTTTTAATAATTTTTAATCTGATTTTCTAGACTTTAAGTATATTTTAACAGATACTCAATGTGTTTTTAAATATGATATACCTCTGTAAATCAGTTAAATTAATTTCTATTTTTTCACAGCTCAGGATAGTAGTTGCCACATGGATAAAAAAAAGATAAAGGAAACTAGGAATTATAAATTTTTAGATTGAAAATATTGTGTGACTATCTTAAACAGATTTTTTAAATAATAAAAAAGATAGACTGAAAACTATTACAGGGGTTTAGGCGCTCAAATTTCACACAAATGCCTCAGCCTAGCCTCCTGCACTTAGCAGGGTTCCTAGAGTACTGCAGAAGTGAGCCCTAAGAAGATATCTTGGGGTAATGTCTGAACACAGGAGGTACATCGAAAACAAGAAAATACAAACAAAAAAGCAATTGTGAAACGAGTAAAAGATTGACATTTTTTATAAAAATTAAGTCAATAGATACTTGAGGACTTGATAAGAATAACTAATGAATTAATAAGAAATAAATTTGAAAAAGACTAGAAGAGAAAAATCTAGAAAGATAATGCAATAAACCTGATTCAAGCCTCAGCACTGCATATGGTCCCTTGAGACCTGCCAGTCATGATTCCTGAGAGTAGAAATAGGAATAAACTTTAAGCACTACCAAGTGTGTCCACAATAGTGTGAAGTTTGGGGTGGAAAGCAGTAGAGAATATGAGAATTAATTTTTATAGGAAATAGGTAATAGTATTTATAAATAACAGTGGTGACTTAATTTGAAAAAAATATTCCAGGCATTAATTAGTTTTTCTCAGGATTAGAGTGTTCTTTTTTTTTTTTTTTGGTTTTTTGGGTTTTTTTGGGGTCACACCCAGCAGTGCTCAGGGGTTACTCCTGGCTCCATGCTAAGAAATTGCTCCTGGCAGGCACAGGGGACCATATGGGGCACCGGGATTCGAACCGATGACCTTTTGCATGAAAGGCAAACGCCTTACCTCCATGCTATCTCCCAGGCCCCAGGATTAGAGTGTTCTAACCTAAGTATGCCTAAGAAATAATTAGTTTCGTTTGACACATGTAGCATCATATTGGCCCTAGAGCCTACAAAGTTATCAATGCTTTTTATATGTACTGTTATCAAACCATTTCTCCATTTATACCATTCAATCTGCATGGTTCTTTACATATGATTTAATGAATAAAGCACTGTGTTCATGACACAGTTTCATTTTACAGTGTTTTCAATCATCACTCATTAGCACAGTTCAATAAATTATGTGAAAGACTACAGACTAAGTAATCAATTTACTGCAATACTGACATAATGAGGCTGTCAACAAATTTTACTCAAGTGAACTAAATAGCCTTAAATAATGATTATGTATTTATTTAGTGTTATTATTCTTCAAGGCATTTTTCAATTATTGATTTACATGACATCATGTAAAAAGGGTTTTGTTTTTATGGGACTTACCAAATGTGAAAATATATTAGCCTTACTTGAATATATAAAATAAAATCTTTTCTATGAAAAGTAGCTTTCCACTTGGTAATAAGCACCAGTAATTGCTTATATGGTAAGTCTCCAATGTGTGCTTTACATCCTATTTATTGTTTTTTGTGAAGGCCTTTCAATTACCATTCTATGGCAGTGTTTCCATTTTAAAGGTCCATAATTTTCTTCCTTCAATCATGATTTCCTTTAGGAGGAAAACTAAAGCAGTTTAATATAGGCAATTGTGGGTTTCTTTGGCTTCAAAGGAAGATAAGGAAAATGAGGTTTTTCTGTAGTCTACATATGCAAAACACTAGATTGAAATATTCTAGATATATATTATTTAGTGTCATATGACTGAATAAGAATTTTTTGTTTAAAATGTTTTAATGGACTACTAGGGATAAAAGAGGTCAAGCATTTGACATAGTATCAAAATATGATACAACTTTTATTTAAGCTGATATTTTTCTAATTATTCAGTCTTTTACTATGGTAAAACTTAGGTGAAACTCATTAGCCTTACTAGAAGATAGGGAAACTATTTTAAACATTAAACAAAGAACTAGTTCTTTGTGGGTCTTCAAGTTAAATTCTGAAAATAATTTAATTCTTATTTTTGATATGCAATAATGCTGAGGGCCTTCAAATATCATGTTTAAAGGAGGTTCTCCTCAGAAACAAGCTGAGTATTATGTTAAAAAGTTTTACCCAAAGTAAATTTGAACAAAATCCACAAATGTAGTTCCATGGTTCTAACATTTTAAAATAATGAGACCTTCTTTTTGTTTACTTTCAACCTTGACCCCAGAGTATAAGGAGAAAAAGAACAGAGAAGGAAAGAAGTCAAGAGGGAAAAAAGAGAAGAGGAAGTGGTGGTGAACAGGAGTTAGGGGCCTCAGTTATGTCAGATATGTGGGAGAGTGGTACAGCTATGTATCCAAAGCACAGACTCAAAAACACTGAGAACATGAGTTCTAAACTACAATACAATACTTTTTTATTTTCTTTTTTATATTAATATCTTTATTTAAACACCTTGATTACAAATATAATTGTAGTTGGGTTTCAGTCAGTCGCAATACAGAACTTTGTAATGTGCTTGCAAGATGGCAAGTGGGCTGGGGTGGGAGATTATGGACACTTTGGTGGAATAAAATTGACACTGGTGGTGGGGTTAGTGTTGAAATGTTTTATGACTAAAACCCACTATTAATATTTAAATGGATCTTTAATTAACATTTTTAATTTATTAAAATTAAATTGAAACTAAAAATAATAATTGAGAATAATTGAGACTAGCTGTGGCTCTAGTGATAAGGCATCTGCCTTGCCATTGCTAACCTAGGACCGACTATAGATCGATCCCCTGGCGTCCCATATGGTCCCCCAAGTCAGGGGCGATTTCTGAGTGCATAGCCAGGAGGAGCCCCTGAGCATCATCAGGTGTGTACCAAAAACAAAACAAAACAAAAAAGATTTCACAGAATACATATAAACTGAACAAACAGAGAGAAGAACATTGCCACGGAATGATTATAGCTTATAAATGCAACAATCTCTCTCTGAATGTTTCCAAATACTGTGCCAATTTCAAGATGATCATGATGCGCATCCAACATGTTCCTTCTTCTCCCAATTGTATGATTTTTCTCTTCAAAGATAAAGTAGTAAGGTTTTATGTTATATTGTATTTTGCATTTCCTGGACTTATATCATGTCTATTTGTTCAAATTTCTTATATCTTCTAGAAATATCCTACAAGATTTTTTTGTTGTCAATAGATATCCTTTTCACAGATGGTTAGTTTGCTTAGCAGATATAATTTGATAGTTATTACAGTTAATTTACTTAGAAATTGAAGGCTACATTCTGTAACATAAAGATATTTTACATTGATCTGACAAATGCAATGTCCTTCTAATATCTCTGGCACTCTCAGACTGTCATCCTGCCCTTATTCATAAATCTTTTTTTCAGAAGTGTGGGCAAAAGCTTGGGTTCTGAAACCTCTCTGCGACACACTACCATCAGCAGCTAAATTACGTGTTTTACTTCACTACTACATTGATGGGATGAAAGATGGAGAGAAACATTAAAATAGTTGCAACAAGTTTCAAAACACCAAATTTTGATTCATCACTATGCAGTGAAGAATATTTACATTATTTTATTCCAAAGTAAAATCTATCAAAATCAACATTGTTTGCATCCAGGGAACACCAAGCCTTTAATTCAAAAAGTCTAAGGGACAGAGATAGACATAGAATAATCTCACTCAGTTATGGTATATAAGAAAAACAAAAGATAATGTGACAAATGTATCCAGAGATAATGGAGAGGAGGACTGGTACATGGCAGGAAGCTTGGCACAAATAGTGGAGCAATGCAGTTACAGTACAGGGGTGGCCACTATGACAATGATGATTAGGACTGATCACGGAGAACAATAATTGGGTACTAGATGGAGATAAGGTGACAATCAAAATATATCTTCATTAACAATAGTGAAAACCACACTAACTATAAAGGAAAAAATGGGGCTAGAGCAAATGCACGGTAGGGACAGGGCATTTGTCTTGCCAAAGTCAACCTGGGTTTGATGCCTGGTATCCCAAATGGTCCTCTGAGCCTGCCAGGAGTAATTCCTGAGCACATAGCTAGGAGTAAGACCTGAGAGCTGCTGGCTGTGACCCCAAACCAAAAATAATTAGATAAAAATGAAAATAATAGGAAGACAAATAGACAGGGGGGACTACTGATCCAGACCCAGAAGCAGGTAGAGTGGAGGGTGGGAGGGAAACCAGGGACAATGGTGGTGGGAAATGTTCATGAATGAAGGGGAGCATATATTTTACACTGAAACTCAATTATGAACAACTTTATTATCATAGTGTTTAAATTTAAAAATGTGTAAAAAGGAAATTTTATGTTACCAGAAACACAGCGAGGAACAACTCCATTTTTCTTTTACACTGATCAATTTTCAGTAAAATAGAATTTTTGTTTCTGTAAATACTATGATGCAATAGCAATATGTGTTTTCTGGACTACAAATAAAAGTAAATGAAATCATTGTCTAAATTAGATGTTTGGAGGGGCACCAAGAAAATTTTATAAGTCATCAAAAGGCATTCTACTAAATCGCTATATTTTAGGATGTCATTAATTTGTTTTCTTTTTCTTTTGAGAATATATATTTTAGAATGAGACATTTGTTCAAAATGTAATGATATTTTAATTTTTTCCTTACAGTAGAAAATCAAGGGTGAAGATCTTTTTATATGGACCAGAGAAATATTATAGGGGTTAGAATGCATGCTTTGCATGGCCTGGACCAGAGTGATACCTGATATCGCATGTCTTTCCAGCACTATTGGACCTCATCATGGTAGCATCATCTGGAACTAGAAGCAATGTAAAGGCTCAATCACCATAAGTAAGTGGGAATGGTTCACTTAGCACCATAAAACAATACTTCCTCCCCCCTCCCAAATTTATATAGCATTAATATGGAACTAAATTTTATATATATATATATATATATTATTAAGTAAAAATTAAATAGACAATTAACAACTCCTTAAAAAAAAGAAAAAATGTGGGAGAATATAAAATAAGATTGTAATAAATAATAATGTATTTCTTTTTATTTAAACATAGTGTTTACAATGTTGTTTATGATTTTCAGTCTTTTAATATACACCAGACAACAGTGTGGGTTTCTATAAATAAAAGCCACATGCAAAGCAAGCATCCTATCCACTTTCTTTCTGGCCCTAGAATATGCAGTCTTATATTTACTCGTTCTTTATTTTCTAAATTCTTCCCATAATTTAAAATTTTTTAATGAGAAGACATTTTAAATGGACTTTGCTCTGCTCCGTGAGGCAGCCATGAACCACCTCACCCAGAACAGGACAAGACTAAAAACAATCTCCTGAGAAAGTGTCAGCGGAGGTGCACTCTCTCCAATTCACTGTGCTTTCTGTTTGATTTTTTAAGGCTGGTTTTGAGTCTGTAAAGTTTCTGTTCTGTTATTTTTCAGTAAAGCTATGTATACTTCAAACTTGAAAGTGAGTCTGACTGGTGCAGTATTCTAAGCAAAGCTTTCATTTCATTGAGTTTTGTCATATATCCCACCACTGCCTTCTGGCCTTGAGGGTTTCTTGTGATGTTTGCTGTAAATCTTAAGGATGCTCCTTTGAATGTAATTTCCCCTTTTGATCTTTCTGCTTTCAGTATTCTATTCCTATCTGTGGTATTAGTCATTGTGACTAGTATGTGTCTTGATGTGCTTTTCTTTGGGTCTCTATTAGCTGATACTCTTTGTTCATGCAGAATTTGCTTGCATGCAGTCTTTAGTTCTGGGAGTTTCTCTGCAATGATGTCCTTGACTGTTGATTCTTCCTGGGGATTTTCTTCCTGGGTCTCTGGGACTCCAGTGATGTTTAAGTTGTTTCTGTGAGTTTATCAAAGACTTCTATTTTTATCTCTTCACATTCTTTAAGTAATTTTTTCATTGTGTTATCATTTGCTTTAAGGTTATTTTTCAATCTCTTCTGTTGTACGGAGTTCTTATGCATCTCTCCTTCCAGCTCACTGATTCATTCCTCAGCTGATATTGCTACTCTGATGGAGAAACTTTCCAGTGAGCTTTTCATTTTGCCTACCAAATTTTCAGTCCAGTTATTTCAGCTTGGAGTTTTCTGATATCTTTTTAAATATTCTCTTGATTCTTATTTGTGGTTCATTCAGCTTATCTATGCTTTCTTTGAGTTCTATGAACATTCTCCATATTTCTTCTCTAAATTCTTTATTTGTGAGTCTAAATGGGTGTTTGGCACTTTTGCAGTCATCAGAGCTGCCATCTTCATTCTCTAGAAATGGTACTGTCATACAGCACACATGTGACCAATACACACAGCTTTTAGAACTAGAAAATGACCAACAAAAGGAACCAAAAATAGGTAGGCAGAAGTAAATAACAAAGCTTAGAGCATAAATCAATGAAGTAGAAATCCAAAAAATATTGAAAGACTAAAAAAGTAAAAGATGGCTCTTTGAGAAAATAAACAAGACCGATAAACCACTAGAAAAATTCAAAAAGAAAGGGAGAGAGAGAAACATAATAAACCAGTTTAGAAATTAAGAGGGGTAGATCAATACAGATATAACAGAGATTCAAAGGGTAATCAGATACTACTTTGAAAAAATCTATCCTACAATACATGAGAACCTGGAAGAAATAGATAAATTCTTGGATTCTTATAATCTTCCACAGTTGAATTAGGATGACTAATTACCTCTAAGCAAACTCATCACTATTTAGGAAATTAAAATGTTAATCAAAAATCTTCTAAAAAAATGAAAACCCAAGCCAAGATAGATTTATTAATAAACTCTTTTAAGCCTTTTAGAGGAACTGCTCCCAATTCTTTTCAGGCTCTTTCAGGAAATTTAAGAAACAGAAGCATTCCCAAATAATTTTTTATGAAGCTAGCATCACCCTCATACCAAAACCAAACAAATATAGAAAAAGAAAATGACAGATCAGTATCCCTGATGAACACAGATGCAAAGATCCTCAAAAATATTCTGACAAATAGGATCCAATGCTCAACAATAATGTTATACAACATGACCAAGAAGGTTTTATTCTAGGAATAGTTTAGCATACATAAATCAATCAACAAAATACACCATATCATCAATAATCAGTGCTGGCAGGGATGTGGGGAGAAAGGAACTCTCATTCGCTGCTGGTGTGAATGCCTTCTAGTTCAGCTTTTATGGCAAACAATATGAAGATTCCTCACAAAAATGGAAATTGATCTCCCATATAATCCAGCTACTCCTAAGGATATATAGAAACACAAAAATGCAATGCAAAAATGCCTTCTTAGCACCTCTATTCATTGCAGCACTATTTACAATATCCAGAATCTGGAAACAACTCAGACAACCTTCAGAAGATGAATAGCTAAAAAAAACTGTGGTACATATACACAATAGAATGCTAAGCAGTTGTTAGAAAAAAATGAAGTCATGAAATTTTCCTATACATGGATGGGCATGGAAACTATTATGCTGAGTGAAATAAGTCAGTGGGAGAAAGATAAACAGAATAGCTTCACTCATCTGTGGATTTAAGAAAAGTAGAAGACAGTATTGGAATAATGCCCAAAGACAAAAATTGAGGGCTGGAAGAACCAGCCCATGATATAGAGAGTGCTGAGTTCAATTAGAGAGATGAGATAACTACAGTAATAACTATCATGACAGTGGTAGTGAGTGAAAGCAATGGAATGCCTGTCTTGAATACAGGCATAAGGTGGGAGAGTAGGTAGATGGTATGGTTGGTGAGAAGGTTGCACTAGTGAGGGGGAAGTTGTTCTTTTTTATAACTGTATCCCAACTATAAACATGCTTGTAATCATGATGGGAACTTATCTACACATTTACCTACAAACATTAATCTGTTCTTCTTTACAATAGTCTACTTCAGTGGGACCATATACAGAAAATATACTTTATTTTTTATTTTGTTTTTTGATTGGGGGGGGCACTTATGGTAGCACTCAAGTTTATTCCTGGCTCTGCACTCAGAAATAGCCCCAGGCAGTCTCATGGGACCATATGGGATAGTGGTGATTGAACCCAGGTCTCTCCAGGGTTGACTACATGCAAGGTAAATGCCTTACCCTGTACTATCACTTTAAAACTATACATCATGAGGTACCACCTCACACCACAGAGAATGGCACACATCACAAAGAACGAGAACAAACAGTGTTGGCGGGGATGTGGAGAGAAAGGAATACTTATCCACTGCTGGTGGAAATGCCCTGTAGTTCAACCTTTATGGAAAGC
>PVKC010024876.1:0-16680 GCA_004027635.1 Crocidura indochinensis | reverse complement strand
GAAAAATGAAAAGAAAGAAGAAAACCATAAATAGTGGTGAAGGTTGAACTACAGTTGACTGCATGAGAGGCAAGTTCCTTGCCTCTTGTACATGAAAAAGTAAACTTTGTTTTATTTACCTTTGTTTGAGGGCCACACTTCTTAGTACTCAGGGCTTAATACTGACTATAGATTCAAAGGTTCTGGTGGGACTTGTGAACAAGTACGGTGTCAGGGACTGAACTTGGTCAGACACATGCAAGGCAAGATTCATCTACCCTCAGTACTATCACTTTAGTGATATACATTTTAAGTATATGTGTACTGTGTTTGGTATTCTTTTTTGATTATCTGCTAGTCATACCAAAGTATAGGGCCAGAGATATAGCTTAAGTGCTAGCATATGTGTTTGTCCCTGAATTTTATTCCCAAGATCACATTTCCCTTAGCTGAAAGTATACCCCACAACCACCAATGCCATGCCTGCATTTGCCAATGCCATAGACTCATTTTATTCTCGAAAGAGATGTAAACCATGTCATGAAAATTATAAGTATTTTGCCTTCACAGATGAAAACTGGAGCAATCTCAGGAGCAGAGATAAATCAGTCCCTTTCCATTGGAAGTCTCACCAGCTGCACACACAATCCATAGTCACTACTTTGCCCATGACCTGATTGTATTGCTTAACCATTGATCTCTGCAGAGACACCCAACAAACCAAAGTCCAGGTATGCCAGTATTTTGACTGAGATCACCAGACCTTTATTGCAGTGGTGCAGGCACACACACACACACACACACACACACACACACACACACACACACACACCTACCACCCCAGAACTTCTGTAGCTCTGGAAGGCTTGGAAGATTTAAAAATAATCACTGCCATACCAGCCACAGCATTTGATATTCTTGGACTGAATGTCTGCATTTGTAGATACATGATGCCTCCAAACTTTCTATACTGTAATCCCAGTAGAAACACATCAAAGTAGATGTAAATGTGGCATAAAAACCAGCTAGAAATCAAACAAATAACTATAAGAATTAACTAGCAACAAATAGCTTAGCAAACCTTCTGACAATGACTTACTGACCTCATTATGAGGTGCAATAATTTTCACAAATTTTCCTTTGCTATATTTTAGCATAGTTTCATTATCAGTTACCTGTAAACAAGATATATAAAGTATATTATTTAATACCTGCTTTAAAAATGGGCAAGCTTTGAAATAGAAGTTAATTGGGACAATGGTGAAGGAAATTTTACATCAGTGATGGCAATGGTGTGGAAAATGGAACAGCAGAATCAAATGTATTATGATCAAGTATGTATGCCATTATATTCAAATAAAGTAAAACATCATGATCTTTTGCAAGATATTTTTACTAAGTTGACTTTTTATATGCATAAAAATAATAAAAAATATCCATGCAATATGTTTATTGCCAGGATAAAATGAGTAAAGCGTATAGAAGTTTGATACAAACCATATGTTTTGCAATAAATTTTAAGCACATTTTAACACAACTCACAGATGAAAAGCACATGAAAGAGAAAATAATTTCATTTTATTATATTTCTTTGTCATATTAAGTGCTATTCACACTACCTCTCTTCACACACATCTAACAAGTAGATTTGCTCACTGTAGAACATTTTGGAAAACTTTGATAAGAGACTTAGTAATGAACATAAAAATGCATAATTGAAGAAAAAATATCTTAGAAGTGACTTGGTTTTGTCTGCAATTAATAAAAAGTGAATAATCAAGCCAGTATTTAGTTATAATGCTGTTAGGTAACATTTTTTAATCAGTATTGTCTGCTACCTTTTCCTTGTATTTTTAATATCTTAATAGCCATACCTCTTAGTGTCTTTATTTCAAAGGAATAGGTAGCCTCCTCCATCCTTTTTTAATTCTTATTTTTTTAATTTTTTATCTTTTTGATTTTTATATATGTTTGTTAATTTCACTTGTTTTGGTTCTAATGAAATTCTAGAAGAAAAATTCATGTTTGGAACTCAGGTCAAAGCTCAGGTCAAAATCAGGGTACAAATACTGTACACCATGTCATTCTTACCCCCAAATACACCAACAATATAATATGGCACTGTTCCCTTTTGCATACGCATACTAAAAAAGGGAAAAAACATATAGAAACAAACTCTTATATACTAGGAATAAGAGTCCTTACATTTTATAATACAGGGGCACCTCCCACTCTGAACATGTGCCATGAGGACTCGACTCCATATGATCAGACAACGTCCATCCAATCCCGAACCCCAGATTCCAAAGAAAATCCAACACAGCTTCCTGAAATAGCACCAGTAGCCAAACTTTCCCTGGTAAATCTCTAATACCACTCTGGTAGCAACTTGCAAAGGTTGATACAACAACCTGACAATGAGGAAACGGCAAAAACTTGATCCAAGAGCAGGTTGTCTTATCTCATCAACTAACAGTAAGTTGAAATCAGAAGACACACTGCCATCCTTTGATCTGCGGAAAAACCAAGATTTCTAACTATAGAAGAATGACTTTGACAACCATGACTGGGCATAACTTATTCTGGGACCAATAAGAAAGATCCTAGCCTAGGCTTTGGCCTAGGATCTGCTAAAAAAAAACAAACAAAAAAAAAAACAAAAAACAAGATCACTAATTAAAGAAAACTGGTTACAACAAACATGACAGAATAGATCTAGAACCATTAATGAAAGACTCTATCCTAGACTTTGTCCTATGACCTGCTGAAATACCAAGATCTCTATAATGGACTGATTTTGTTATTCACAACTGAGCAGAAAGTTTCCAGGCACCATAAAAAGACCTTGGGTTCAATAATGAGCATGTCTGGAGCCTATAGTGGCTCCATTGATAGTATGCTTCAATGGTAGAGAAACTCTGTATCTCCTAGGCCAGGGGAATTCTCTTACTAAGTTCCCCAATACTTATTGTACCTATGCAAACACACACACACACACACACACACACACACACACACACACAGCCTTGCCACACCAGCTCTTCTTTTTTCCCTTTTGTTTTCCTCTTTTTCTTTGTCCCTTTTTTTTCTTTCATGTAGTTGTTATTTTGGTGATGATTTTTTTTGTTGCTGCTGTTTTATGGTGGTTTATTTTTTGCTTGTTTATTTCTTTTCTTGTCTTTTTCTAAGAGAACCACAGAATTTGAATCATCTTGTTCTTCCTCATATATTGAGGGGGGGAGAATGGATAGTACATGAACATTGAGTGGAAATAAAAAAAGATCAGGCTTAAGCACCAAATCCAAAGTCAACAACACCAGAATCGATACACAATCTACAAAAACTATACACAAAGGAGACCTGTTACTCTAGCAGTCCATGGGGCAAAGAAGGGAGATATAAGATGCATACTGGAAAGAGAGAGAGGACAACTCTGGTGGTGGAAATTACCCTAATTCAATGTCATATTATTGTCACTTTAAATATTACTGTGAAAGGCTTATAATTCACTTTGATCAAAATAAAATTATTAGGGGCCGGGCGGTGGCGCTGCAGGTAAGGTGCCTGCCTTGCCACGCTAGCCTTGGATGGACCACTGTTCGATCCCCTGGTTCCCATATGGTCCCCCGTGCCTGCCAGGAGCGACTTCTGAGCGCATAGCCAGGAGTAACCCCTGAGCGTCACTGGGTGTGGCCCAAAAACCAAAAAAAAAAAAAAAGTAAAGAAAAGAAAAGAAAAAAATAAATAAAATTATTAAAAATATTGTCTGCTACCATTTGAGTTATGAAGTTTTTTGGGGGGAGTGAACATCTGGTGATGCTCAGGAGTTACTTCTGGTTATGCACTCAGAAATTGCTCCTGGCTTGGGGGGATATATGGGATGCCAGGGATTGAATCAAGGTCCATCCTGGGTCAGCATCTTTCAAGGCAAATGGCCTACCACTGTGCCATATTTGCTTCAGACCCTGAGATATGAAAAAGTTTAATTACAGTTTGGAAATCATTACTTTTCAAAATTATCAGAAAATATAAAAGTACGTCTATCCGGGGTCCCAGGAGATAACATGGAGGTAAGGCGTTTGCCTTTCATGCAATAGGTCATCGGTTCGTATCCTGGTGCCCCATATGGTCCCCTGTGCCTGCCAGGAGCAATTTCTGAGCATGGAGCCAGGAGTAACCCCTGAGCACTGCCGGGTGTGACCCAAAAACTACAAAAAAAAAGTACATCTATCCAACTTAGAATAGGTAAATTTAATGATACTTGCTGGAAAATATCAATATAATTAGACAATATTTAGCCATATTAATGAATTATTTTCGAATTTTTTTACAGCTTTTTATTTTTACATCATTTTTCCACTTAAATTTGTAACACTCTGAC
The DNA here is from genome assembly GCA_004027635.1 of Crocidura indochinensis. Lineage (NCBI taxonomy): Eukaryota > Metazoa > Chordata > Mammalia > Eulipotyphla > Soricidae > Crocidura > Crocidura indochinensis. The sequence goes on along the minus strand of PVKC010024876.1, from coordinate 12,320 downwards.
TTTGCTTTATTTTTGTTTTCTGGAGTAGGGGGCTTTCCTGGCTGACTCGCTCCTGGCTCTATGGTTAGTGATTACTCCTGGTGGTGCCAGACATCAAACATGACTTGGTTGCATGAAAGAGAGCAACCTGTATTCTCCCAGGCCCATGTCAGTCTTCTCTTAATCCTCAACACAAATAGCTGATATTAAAATCTCTTCTAGTAACCCCATGCCAATGAAATGTAATGATAACACATGTACTTTAAAGACTGGGAGGCACTTTTATCAGAGAGAAAGATAAAATTAAAAATCTTACAATGGCTGTGATTCAGTAAGAAACATTAGTAAAGATGGTTAGGTTTATGTTAAATTCATGCTAAACTTCAGAACACCAATCCAATATCAATATCATTACTATTGATGAGTTTGTATTAAGTACTGTGACAAGCTTCATTGTGACATCTGGAAGATAAAAATGAATAAAAAATATTTGGGAGCATCTACAAGACACATGTGATGAAAATTATGAAAATTCATAAACTTACCTAAAAAGAATCCTTGAAAGCTATTTTCTTGACTGAGGTAGCCTTAGTCAATCACCATTTGATTAAGGGATTGTGATTTACTAGACTATTAATGACAGTTTCATGTAATCATTGTTGCAACACTAGTCATTTCCCTCCACCAACGTTTCAAGGACTCCTCTTTTCTTTTATCTCCCAAGTAAGCTATAATCTATACACCAATTCTCTTTTCTGAATATATTTCAGGTGACTTGAAAACTTGTAAAAGTGTTCCTTAGAAATGGGTAAGAACCACCTACTCGAATGTGTAGGCTTTGCTTTCTGAAGGTAGAATATTAGGGTTTTCCTGAAACAGTTACCAAGTTAAAAAATCAAGAGTAGGTAATTTAGATGAATGGAAACCCTGGAAAATATCAACATTAATTGGGCAAGGAATACAAGCTTGTACAAACTCTATGCTCAGTCCTAGACTTTTTATAAAATAAAGTTCTAGCTTAGAGCTTGTACTTCATAGTTATTATTTAGAGGACATAAAAACTTTCATTTGTTGTGATTTTAATCCTACTACTGGTGTATTTGCAAACATTCAATGTAATCAATGTACCACTAAACTTTTTAAAAATATTCTTTGTATGAACTTATTTTTTTAAACTACAAACCTCTGGCTTTATTTTTTGATATTATTTATATCTGATTCAATAGGGTAGACAGTTGCTATATTAAAAATCTTATGTAAAATAGATCATATTCAAGCTAAATATTTTTAAATATAGTTATTTCAACACCTTGATTACAAACATAATTGTTGTTGGGTTGAAGTCATATAAAGAACACCCACCTTCACCAGTGCCAAATTCCCAACACCATTGCCCCAAATCTCCCTCCTCCCCACATTTTGCACCTGATTTGAGACAGGTTTTCTACTTCCTTTCTTCACTTACATTGTTATGATAGTTGTCAGTGTAGTTATTTCTCTAACTGTACTCACAACTCTTTGTGGTGAGCTTCATATCTTGAGCTGAACCTTACAGCCCTAATCTCCATTGTCTCTAAGAATTATTACAGACATGTCTTATTTTTCTTAAAGCCCATAGATGAGTGATATTATTCTTTGTCTATTTCTCTCCCTCTGACTTATTTCTCTCAGCATAATAGATTACAAATACATTCATGTATAGGACAATTTCATGACTTCATCTCTCTTAATGGTTGCATAATATCCCATTGTTTATATGTGCTGTTTCTTTAGTCATTCATCTGTTGAAGGGCATCGTGGTTGTTTCCAGAGTCTAGCTATTGTAAATAGTGCTGCAATGAATATAAGAGTGAGGAAGGGATTTTTGTATTGTATTTTTGTGTATCTAGGGTATATCCTATATCCTAGAAATGGTATAACTGGTTTATATAGGAGCTCAATTTCCAGTTTTTTGAGGCATCTCCATATTGCTTTCCATAAAGACTATTCTAGATGTCATTCCCACAAGCAGTAAATAAATAATTGTTCATTTCCACATTCTCTCCCAGTACCAATTGTTCTTGTTCTTTGTTATATGTGACAGTCTCTGCGGTGTGTGATAATGCCTCATTGTTGCTTTGATTTGTATCTCCCTGATGATTAGTGATGTGAACTATTTTTTCATGTGCCTTTTAGCCATTTATATTTCTTCTTTGAGAAATTGTTCATTTTCTCCCCATTTTTGACAGAGTTAGATGTTATTTTCTGGTTAAGTTCTTTCAGTACCTTGTATATCTTTGATACTAACACCCCTTATCTGATATATAAAGGGTGAATAGCTTCTCCCATTCTGTAGGTGGGTTTTGTATCCTAAGCACTATTTCACTTGAGGTCCAGAAGCTTCTCAGCTTAATATAGTCCCATCTGTTTATCCCTGCTTCCACTTGTTTGGAGAGTGCCATTTCCCCATTAAAGATTCCTTTAGTCTCAATGTCATGGAATGTCATACCTATATGTTATTCTCTATACCTTAGAGTTTCAGGTCTCATATCAAGGTCTTTGATTCATTTGGATTTGACCTTTGTGCATGGTGATAGATGGAGATGTGCATTTGCTTTTTTTTTTTTTTTTTGCAAATGCCTGACCAGTTGTCCCAAAACCACTTGTTGAAGAGGATCCTTGCTCCATTTTGCACTTCTTGCCCCTCTATTAAAGATTAATTGATTGTATATCTGTGGGACATTCTCTGATTGCTCAAATATTCCACTGATATGATGGTCTGTCTTTATTCCAGTACCATGCTGATTTAATGACTATAACTTTGTAATACAATTTAACATTGGGGAAATTGATGCCTCCCATATTCTTTTTTGCAAGGATTGCTGTAGCTATTCTTGGGTGTTTATTGTTCCAAATGAATTTTAGGCGTGTTTGTTCTACTTCTTTGTAGAACTTCATAGATATCATTAGAGGGATTGCTTTAGATATGTATAATGCTTTGGGGAAGATTGCCATTTTAATGATGTTATCCTCCCAGTCCATTAGCAGGGTATGTTTCTCCATTTTTGTGTGTTCTCTTTTATTTCTTGAAGCAGGGTTTTGTAGTTTTTTCAATATATAGTATCATGTTATCTGCAAACAGTGAGAGCCTGATTTCTTCTTTCCCTATCTGGATGTCCTTGATATCTTTTTCATGCCTATTTGGTATTGCAAGAACTTCCTGCTCTATGTTGAATAGGAGTGGCGAGAGGGAAGCCTTATCTTGTACCTGATTTTAGGGAAAGGCTTTTAGTTTATCTCCATTGAGAATTATATTCGTCGGTAGGGTCTCATTGTACTTAGGCCTGAGCTTTTCCTTTCCATGACCCCCATACTTTGGTGGGCCCATGCAAATGATCATTGCCACTCTAACATTGTTTTTACCAGTGCTCCTTTGACTCTAAACCTTTAAGAAACCACTAGTAAAAATATCTGGAATTACAAAAAAATGGTTTATATTAGTGTTAACATATATGCTTTTAGTTACACTAGCATTCTGGGGGATAAAGAAAGGAGATAAGGGATATATGCTTGGGAACAAGGATGAAGGGAGGACAGCATTGGTGGTGGAAAGGCCCTCATTTATTTTCACTGTGTATCTTAAATATCACTGTATAAGATTTGTAATTCACTTTGGCCACAATAAAAATAAAAAAGGGAATAATATTTGCCATTGGCTTGTGGTAGATGGCCCTGACTATATTGAGAAAAGTTCCTTCATTCCCATCTTGATGAGAATATTTTTATCTAGAATGGTGTTGAACCTTGTCAAATGCTTTTTCTGCACCTATTGGGATGATTATGTGGTTTTTAATTTTCTTTTTGTTGATATGGTGGATTATGTTGATTTATTTCATATGTTAAACCATCCTTGCATTCCTGGAATGAATCCTACTTGGTCGTGGTATTTGACCTTTTTCATGAGGCATTGGATCCTATTTGCCTGAATTTTGTTGAGGATCTTTGCAGTTGTGTTCATTAGGGATATTGTTCTGTAGTTTTCTTTTCTTTCTTTTTTTTTTTTTGTAGCATCTCTGTTTGGTTTTGGTATCAAGGTGATGTTAGTTAGCTTCATAAAAACTATTTGGGAGTGCTCCTGATTTTTCAATTTCATGAATGAGCCTGAAAAGGATTAGTAGTAATTTCTTTTGAAAGGTTTAAAAGAATTTGTTAATGAATCCATCTGGGCCTGGGCTTTTGTTTTTGTCAGACATCTTGGTGTACAAGTTGTTGTGTCTGTTGGTCTTTCTTGTCTTAGAGTAGATCTTTCAGTTTTTCTTTTAAGGCTGGTTTTGAGTCTGTAAAGTTTCTGAGCTGTTGTTATCTGTGAAGCCATGTATATTCCCTTCAAACCTAAAAGAGTGTCTGGCTATGTGCAGCGTTCTGGGTAAAGCATTCATTCAATTGAGTTTTGTCACTATATCCCACCACTGCCTTCTGGCCTTGATAGTTTCTTGTGTCAGGTCTGCTGTAAATCTTAAGGATGCTCCTTTGAATGGAATTTCTCTTTTTGATCTTGCTGCTTTTAGTATTCTATCCCTATCTATGGAATTTGTCACTGTGACTAGGATGTGTCTTGGGGAGCTTGGGGGGGGGGGGTCTCTTTTAGTTGGTACTCTTCGGGCATGTAGAATTTGATTGAATGCTGTCTTTAGCTCTAGGAATTTCTCATTAATGATGTCCTTAACTGTTGATTTTTCCTAGTGATTTTTTTACTGGGTCTTTGGGACTCTAATGATTCTTATGTTGTTTCTGTTGAGTTTTCAAAGACTTCAATTCATCTACTCACATTACTTGACTATTTTTTCCATTGTGTGATCATTTGCTTTATGGTTCTTTTCCAATCTCTTCTGCTGTATGGAGTTGTTCTGTATTTCATCTTCCAGCTCACTGATTCTGTCCTTAGCTTCTGTTACTCTTTTGGACAGGATTTCTATTGAGGTTTATATTTCATCTACCTAGTTTTTTAGTCCTGTTATTTCAGTCTGGAGTTTTCTGATTTATGTCTTTGTGGTCTGTTCAGCTCAATCTATACTTTCTTTGAGTTCTAAGAACATCTTGCATATTTCTACTCTATGCTACTTATCTGAGAGGATGATTAGGTAGTTGCCACATATCGGGTCATCAGAGCTGCCATCTTTATTTTATATATCTGATGTTGGCTTGTGTTGTTTCCCCATTGTCATGTTTGCTGCATGTTTTTTTCTATGTTTTATGGTGAGTTCATTTGCTAGGAGATGCTCACGGTTGTGAAGTAAAACAGGTTCCTCTGTTTCCATCCTGTTCAGACGTGTCCAAGACACCTCAGTCTAAATTTCTTGGGAGGGAGTTTCTAAGCTGCACTGCTCAGGCAACCTTAGTAATGGGGTCAATGGTGGGGACCCAAACTCACCCTGCTAGGGCATATCCAAATCATCTAAGTCTCTGGGTTTACTAAAGGAGGCAGTTTCCAGGCTGCTACTCTCAGGTGCCCTTCTCTTTTGCACTTCTTTCCTAATACTTCCAAGAGTTTAACAGATAGGCTTTTCTATGGTGGAAAATTCTCACATTTATCTGTTACTGATAATTTAATAAGAACATCATGAAGTCAAGGACTATGGAGACTATTTTATTACTAAATTTGTCTTGCATAACTTTGATCATAATTTATATTACATAAATGTCTAGATCTTTGGTATCTCTTTGCATGTGTGTATGGGAGGGTGTGATTGAGCAGCAAGTTTAAGTTGAGGACATTTGACAACCAGGTCAGAAGTACAATAAAGTGATGCTAACAAGACCATGTTCTCTGCTCCTTGGTTTTTAAAATATTAATTTCAGCTATTTTAATTTTTATTGTAATATATTAATCTTCTTTGATGAAATTTCTTAGCCATATTTCTTCATAATTGTAACAATTTTATTTGAGTGCTTAGAGAAATTCCAATATATTGATAGCCTTAGGTTTTCTTTGTAAATTTTTTTTGGTTATTGGTAATGTCGATTTATTTACTTTTATTTCTGTCAATGTTTTATTATATGTTGGCAACAGATATAAAAATGGTAGAATCTGAGTGAGATAATGATTTTTTTCTAGAGCATTAATATAATGGGCAGCATTATATTAATTAGTATTAATTCAAATTTACCATTACATTATATTTCAGTTCTATCCTTTTCTAGATATATACTATTTTTGTTTTTTATTATTATCTCTCATTTTGAGTTCACCTTCATTCTAATTTTTATGTCACTACCAGAATGGAATGGCTGAGATATGTTATTTGTTATTACTCTTTATATTTTATGTTTACAGTATCTTGGCTTTAATTACTCAAACCTGAAACCAATATTTATCTCAAAAGGAAATTATGCATAAAACTCATCTCTATTTTTTGAGATTTACCATCAAGCTGTAAATAACTTAATACACTAAATTCAAATTTTAGTATCACCTAGCAAATTAAATCTCAATATCTAGACTTCAACTATTTGCCCATCTTCTATATGTCACTGCTCAAATTAATAACTTGCTAGAGAAATTATTTGAGCAAAAATACATAGATCATGTAGACATGTTTCTAATACATTTAGTACTAATTGGCATTTTGGTGTCTCATTTTGATGTCTTGCTAGCCCTATGATAATATCTAACTATGAGAACAAATATTTTAGTTTTCTTATAATTTCTCCCAATTTGAGAGCTGTTCTCAGGAGGATAATTCTTAATTTTAGTTTTCTTTTTTATTATTTTTTTAATTTTAGTTTTCTTACACCATCAGGTTTTGAAATATTTCAAATAAATTCTTATGCTTAAGATTTAGGCATTTCTTAGTTAAACATATATTTAGTTACAAGTCTGTGATTTCATTTTGTTTGCTGATTTGGTATATATTTAATATGTTATATATAGATATATAATACACATATGTTAAAATACATATATTAAAATTATTAGGATTTTATTCATTAATAGAAGATTATGATAAAATAATAAATTATTAGGAAAATAAGCAAGTTTAGAGACCAGGTTGGACTTACTAAATATACTCTAAATATACTTCTACAATCACTGAGAAAGTAAAATTCACATATATTAGTGAACAATATGAACAATTTTATACTCGTACTATATTTTAATTATTTATTTAAAGAAAATGTATCACATTATTGACATAACTGATAATAATACATTTATTTAAGATGACAGAAAGCAAAGTTATTAAGAAATAGAGAGCAGAGAATTTAAAAAATGAAAGAAGGGGAGAGAGTTCATTAGCAGTGATATTAGTGAAATTTATTGTATCACCTATTAAGTTATTAAACAATAGCCAAAGGTTTAGTATGCTCCAATTTTTTTCTCCAAAAAAATTTTTCCAGAGATGGGAAATACATTAAAGAAAGATTTGTGTGTGTGTGTGTGTGTGTGTGTGTGTGTGTGTGTGTGTGTGTGTGTGTGGCAATTGGCCTTTGGTAGGCACGGCAAAATATGGAAGAAATTGGAAATAAATATCTTTGGCCTAAAAAACAGGGAGATATTACCCCCGAAACATTTTGGCATAAGACCAACTCAAGGCTCCAGGCATACTCAGTTGTTCAACCCCCTACTCGTTCTCGGTGCTCAGCTCTTCAGTCTCATAGTTGTTGCTGTCAGGTTTCTTTACTTATAGATCCTGATTTCTGTACAGATCCAGTGTCGAAGACTGGGTGGTGTGTTGTGTCTTCTAGTTCTGTCTTTCCATCAGTTAACATTGCAGAGAATCCTGTCCTAAAAGCAGACTATTGTTGTTGCCTGGTTGTCATGGTGATATAAGAACTGTTTTTGGAAGAAGTCAGTGACCTGGCAGTAGTAGGGCCTCCCTTGGTAGAATTTATGTTCCTGGTGCTGGTGTAGGAAACCTTGCTTGTTACCATTGGTGGTATCCTCAGTTTAGGGGATGACTAGTCAGTGTCAAATCAACTGGAGTCTAAGCCAAGTCATTATGGCAAGGTCTAGGGTGTAAGTTCCTACTGCAGCATAAAAAATTTTGTGTTCCCATTTCTCAAAATGTCTGAATAAAATGTCTGAATATTTTCAATGTTCACTAGCATATATATATATATTGTTTTTTGGGCCACAACTGGTTACACCTAGGGGTTACTCCTGGCTATGCATTCAGAAATCACTCCTGGCTTGGGGGATCATAAGGGATGCCTAGGGATGGAACCGTGGCCAGAGGCCTTACCACTTGCATCACCACTCCAGCCCCTAGCCTTTATATTTTAATCAAATAATTTATTATAATTTTTTAGAGATAAAATATATTTATTAGAATCTCAAGGATATTATGTGTTTAAAACTTGAAAACTTTGGTTTCCATGTTTGAAAGTAGGTGCTGCTCCCAGGACCTCTCACAAGAGGTGTTCAGGAGGTCAGAAATACAAGACCCTCATGTGATTCTCAACTAAACAGGTCTGTAATTTAATACAAGAGCCAAGGTCACAGTACCACTGGTTATGCTTGAATTCCCTTAGGCACCATCAGGTGATTCTAGGGTAAGTATGTGTTACCTGAGATCCACCTGAGTTCAGCCACTTGGATGCCTAAACCCTATGATACCTCTCCTAATTTTTTTTTCCTCAATCCCAACTCTGAAAAAGCCAAACATTCCTTAGAAAAGTAGATGATGGTAGTTCGAGAGTTTGACCTTTCCTTAGAGGTTGAAATGTGAAAAGTAGTGATGCTAGACTTTTATTTACTTTGAAAATTTCTCCTTAGACTTACCTTATTACAATTATGATAACCAGGGAATTTATGTTGGTAGAATGCTATTGCCTGAACTGCAGGACATAATTTGATATTACTAGTTATATCACTGATGTGTATTTATGCTCTTGCATCTATTCCATTAAGTCTCTAGTTATATCAATGTATACTCATAGATTTTTATTTTACATTGCAATACAATATTACATTTTCACTGATCCAATTCTTGCATTGGCCACCACCGCCACTGCCATTGCAAGGGCCAGCAGCCTGAACATATCTGTGGCTTTTGAAACTAACCCCATCAGAGAACCATGGCTGAAGCTGGTGACGAGAGTGAGCTGGAAACATCCAATCAGGGTACAGCCAGAGGAGCGTTGCTGCTATGCTTCACTTCGCAGCCATGCACATCTTCTAGTCCAATGTACTCCAACATAACATATAGGGGAAAAAACACACACAATAAGCATGACAATGGGGAAAACAAGGCAAGCCAACACCAGGCATAGAGAATGAAGAGGATATCTCTGATGACCCCAAAAGAGCTAACCACCTAATTAACCTCTAAGAGAAGGAGTTTAAAGAAGAAATATGGAGGGTCCTCATATGAATCAAAGAAAGCATTGATCGAGTTGAATGGAACACAAATAAGAATCAAGAAGACATGAAGATAGAAGTCAAAAAAGCTCCAAACTTAAATAACAGATCTGAAAAACTCAGTAGACAGAATGAAAACTTCAATGGAAAACCTCTCCAACAGAGTAACAGCAGCTGAGAACCAAATCAGTTAGCTGGAAGAAGAGATGCATAACAACTCCATACAGCAGAAGAGATTCAAAAGAACCTTAAGCAAATGATCAGACAATGGAAACATACTTAAAGAATGTGAACAGATAAAAATTAAAGTCTTTGATAAATTCAACAGAAAGAACATAAGAATCATTAGAGTCCCACAGACCCAGGAGAGGGCATCATTACAGAGAAACTCCCAGACCTAAAGACAGCATGCAACCAAATCCTGCATGCCCAACTGAAGTGTCATGTTCGTTAGGAGATTGGTTAAGGTTTGATTCCCACCGAGCTCCCAGACAGGAAAGGCAATACCCATTCCCCTGTCCGATTAGGTCAGGGGAACAGTTCCAGTTGTAGAGATCCACAGAAAATAATTCATACAGTGAAAAAGTACAAGAATAAGTTCAGGAAAGCTAGTGCTCAAGCAAGAAATTCAAACTACAAAAGCTTTCTGCTCCTAAAATGGAGTGCAAGCTCAGTGGAAGAAGACTGAAGAATGAGCATCCTAATGTTTTTATTAATAATAAGTATCTGAAGAAAATGTAAAATTGATAAGTCTATATCTCAGCTCTAAAGTCAGTATTTATTTCATAAATTACCCATACTATCATATCTAAAACTATCTATATTTTTAGTAAGAAAAATATGTTTAAGTCAAAATGTATGTGCTAAGTTTATGTATCCAGTTTGGTAATGGCTATTTGAGCAACACAAAATACATTTATTTTAATAAGAATCATATAATTTAATTGTGTTAAATATTTTATAAGGAGAAGAATCATTAAAATATTATACTCATATCTTGAAGTGTTTTATTTGTTTGTGTTTTGGAGCCTTGCCTAATGGCCCTCAGGATTACTCCTGGCTCTATGCCAAGAAATTACTGCTGACATGCTCATGAGATCGTTTAGGATGCTTGGGATGAAACATGGGTCTACAGTGTGCAAGGCAAAAGCTCTATCCCACTGTACTATTGCTCCAGATTCATAACATTTTACAGTGAATCAAGTAATTATCTTAATTAGTAGCTTTTATATTCTGTAATATTTAATAGATTATTGTGTATATAAAATACTGCTGTATTTAAAATACTTTATAGAACTTTAGTTCAGATGGAAAAATAAAAAAACAAACAAACAAAAAAGAATATTAAATTGAGGCCGGCGTGGTGGCACAAGAGGTAAGGTGACTGCCTTGCCTGTGCTAGCCTAGGTTGGACCTCCGTTCAATCTCCCAGCATCCCATATGGTCCTCCAAGTCAGGAACGACTTCTGAGTGCATAGCCAGGAGTAACCCCTGAGCATCACTGGGTGTGGCCCAAAAACAAACAAACAAACAAGAATATTAAATTATATTATCTTCAAATTGTCTTCAGTTGAAGGAGTGTATCAGTGTTGTGTGGTGAGTTCAGTTAAATATACTCATATAATGGAATGAAGAGATGATACTACAGGGGTTAAAAGCACTTATACTGCATTCAGAAGACCCTGGTTCTATTATCCAGAACTACAAAGAGTGATTCCTGAGCACAGATCCAGGAGTAAGCTCTGAGCACTGCTGGGTGTGGCCAATAAATACATTAAGATATAGTATGCTAAAAGTATACAGCTAGCCCTTAATATGTAATTGTATGAAGCTGCTTCATATATCAATTCACTGATAGTTAAACACCAGTTTATTCTTGATCCAGATTGAAGAATTGTGTTATTTAATATTAAATGAAGGCACTAAATGAATTGCCTTTGTAATTTTTGGAGCTGAGGTTCCAAGCCGTATTTGACCTATGAGTCCCTTTTTAGAAAAAAAGAATTACTAAGCACTGTCCAGAAAATATATCTTCTTTAACTTAAAAAAGATAAAGTGACACACAATTTTACCCAGTCTTGTGCAATTATTCTTTCCTCACTAAAGAGTTTCAGCCTCACTTTGGGAAAATGGTGCTTTGTTCACTTTGGAAAAGACAGAAGCAATCCACTTCTTTTAAGGAAATCTTTTATGGATATTTGAAATTCAAAAAGTGGGTCAATCAACTATTAGACCAGTATTTGCTGTAATAAATATCTAATCCTCTTTCCTTTGCATAATTTTACTTTATATTATTTTAATTATTATACTTAAAATTACTTATATATAAATTGAATAAAATGTTTTCTATGAAAAATGAATTATTCTTAGAAATTTAGGAATTCATCTAATCATTTTTATTCTCAGATTTTATATTCAAACTTTCTTATGGTACTATTTTAGTAGTAGTACCATAAGTTGTACAGTTTTTTATCTTTATTAGCAATACTTAATATAAAATAGATTTTGAAAGGAGCAAAATAACTACGTAACTATATATCCTTATAGCAGAATTGTTTTTACTAAGATAGAACTATATTGATGTTAATAACAATCTCTTACTTAAAATTGTACCTTTTTGGAAGGCACTTATCAGTTATTATCTTGCATATCTATGTACTATGATTATTTGGTTCATCTATCTACTGGGGCCTCTCCAACATATCCTACTGCTAGTGAATATGTTTATTTTACTTTATTTTATATAAATTAAAGGCTGGATCATAGGCAGATATCTCATGGTAGCTATTTCTTTCCATAAAGAAAATAATTTTATTCAACAAATCTGGTCATGTAATCTTAATTTTGAAGAAACACTATAGAAATATTTCCATTATTTTATATGTACCCACAATTTATGGTACAGGGCTTGAAACATAGTATTTAATACTTTTTTAAAAACATATATCATGGGGCCGGGCGGTGTCGCTGAAGGTAAGGAGACTACCTTGCCTGCGCTAGC
>PVKC010024875.1:0-16772 GCA_004027635.1 Crocidura indochinensis | reverse complement strand
AAGGAAGGAAGGAAGGAAGGAAGGAAGGAAGGAAGGAAGGAAGGAAGGAAGGAAGGAAGGAAGAAAAAAATAGGATATAAAGGACTGGAATGATAAGAAAGCTACTTGTAAAAGAATTGTCTCTAAATTTATTGCAGTTTTCTCTGTCTTTCAAATTAGCCTCCTTTACTCTCTCTTCTCTCTCTCTCTCTCTCTCTCTCTCTCTCTCTCTCATGTTTGAATCACATTCAATAGTACTCAGAACTTACTCCTTGCTTTGTACACAAGGCTCATTCCTGAGGAAGCTCTAGGGATGATGTGAGGAACTAGAGATCAAATGTAGGTAGGTTTGCCGCATATGAGGGAAGCACATTGTTGACTCTATCATCTCTCTGGCCCTTAATCACATTTACATAGAGACAGACAGACAAATTTATGTGAAATATGGAAGTTACAGCTTAAGAAAACTATCAACATTTTAGCTTATAAATTTATTTAATAGAAAGTTTGAGAAACTTCATTTTATTTTATATAATATGTAATATGTTGAGGTTAGGTGGATATTTTTTTTTCTGGATCACACCCAGTGGATTTAGGGTTTACTTCTGGCTCTGAGCTCAGAAATCACTCCTAGCTCAGGGGACCATATGGAATGCAGGAGATTGAAGCCACATCTGTCCTGGGTCAGCCTCTTGCAAGGCAAACCCCCTACCATTGTGCTACCATCAAGCCCTGGATATTGTTAATGTAATTAATACTCCTAGGTGGAATTTAATCCCAGAGAATGTGCATTTATATCCGAAATCAATGTTCAATATAGCTTGATTATGTGTTTATGAACTGTTTCTGTTTCCATGGACACGGAATCTCATCGAACCAGTTAGAGGAAAAGGGACATTTCAGCTGTGGAAGGGGGTGAGACCCAGTTTAGCTGTAGTTTATATAACCTGCTTTTAGTCTTTCCTGTCTATAGATTACGTCAACCTTACCAGCTTGTCATTCTTCTGTTTGTGATCCTTACTTAACTTTTAACTTGACTTAATATCTGTCCATATCTTTTTTTTTTTTTTTTAGTTTTCCTCATTGAACCCTTCTTCCTGTCCCCCCCTTTGTTTGTTTCAGAGTCTTGTATTTAAGCCTGATCTTTCCTGTCTGAAAAAATTCAACCTGATTTTAAACATTCTGGAACACCCCACATGTTATTAATTAAGGATCTAGGAATTTTCACTAAATTATAATTCTTGATATCTTGCTGATTTTTTTCTGCATTTATGAACTTGCCAAAATAGAGAAAACACCTTATATTAACAATGAACCATTAAGCAGATTCAAACATGATGAAGTATCTAAAATGTATTATTTATCTTCAGTTATATATTCTTTTTTAATTAATATCTTTATTTAAACACCTTGATTACAAATATGATTATGGTTGGGTTTCAGTCAGGTAAAGAACACTCCCCCTTCACCAGTGCAACATTCTCATCACCTAGTTATATATTCTTAAACACGTGATTAATTACACTTTCTCAGAATTTTTCTCTTAATCTTAAACTTTTCTCTTAATTAAATTCAGCAATTATCTTGAGGATAATGAAATTTTAAAACTTTGAAATTTTTATAACTAAGTATATGCTAAAGGAAGATTTTTCATTCTACAGTTTTTTCTTATTCAAAGTTTGCAAATACATTAAAATTCAAAAGTCACCCAAAGTCACTTCTTACACCAAATCACTGTTTTCTTATTTAGAAAAGTAATAAGGAATTTAGTGACAGAATTGCAGAGAAAGTTATTTTTTTTTAACCTGTAACTATCTCTCCCAGATAACAAAACCCTCAAATGCTAAAACTCACTTTTGGTTTGAAGAACATTTTGTGGATCACACTTCCTTCCAAATATATCTATATTTTTCATTTCAGAACTGACTCCTGAAGAGAGAGCCCAGAAGATTGCCAAAACCATGCGTAAACAGTCTTCTGAAGTCAAAGAGAAATGGGAAAGTCTAAATGTGGTGACAAACAATTGGCAGAAGCAAGTTGACAAGGCATTGGAGAAGCTCAGAGACCTGCAAGGAGCAATGGATGACCTGGACGCAGACTTGAAGGAAGCCGAGGCTGTGAGGAATGGATGGAAGCCCGTGGGAGATTTGCTCATTGACTCGCTACAGGATCACATCGAAAAAACCATGGTCAGTTCCACTCCCTTAGATGCCTTGTTTGAAGAAAGGATTTGTGAGATTGTGGGGAAGGAGTCAGGGGTCTATCCTTGAATGTACCAGGACATGAGATTCCCAGCACCACCTGCCCTTGCTCCCAGCTCCACTGGTTAAGTCCAAGGGACCCCCCAACACCAGATATTGTGACCTGGTGGTCTCTAGAAGGCCTAATCAGTACTGCATCATGTGACCCAATTCTTTTCTTATTTTTCTTTGTTTATTTGGGGGCCACACCCAACTATGCTCAGGATTTACTCCTGACTCTTCACTAGGGGGCCAGACGGTGGCACTGGAGGTAAGGTGCCTGCCTTGCCTGTGCTAGCCTTGGACGGACCGCGGTTCGATCCCCTGGCTCCCATACGATCCCCCAAGCCAGGAGTGACTTCTGAGCGCATAGCCAGGAGTAACCCCTGAGCGTCACTGGGTGTGGCAAAGCAAGCATCTTAGCCTCTATAATATCTCTCTAACCCCCCCAGAAGAATGTTTTATGGTTAATTAAATTAACCCAGATAAGAAAAAGCCACATATGTAAGTTGCCAGTTGGGAATGCTAAGTGATCTTTACCACTCTCCTCATGATCTAGAACTTTCCAAAACATAAGAAATGTTTTCCATATTTCTCTCATAATTAGGATCTTCTCTGCTGACCCTCCCAAAAACCAAGAACATGACGTTTACAATGATTCAATTTTTATGCTTCTTTGTATTTTTTCACACAACTGTGATTCTTGAACATGAGAGATTAGTTTGTAAATACTGTCCCAAAGTTCCTTTTACTCTTCTGTTTCTTCCTTTTCATGTTTGTCTTGCTGCCTTGTGTGCTATTTGTTGAAGATACATTTAGTGTTTCTCACAACCTTGATTGAATGGTACCCACCCATGGCCATCTGAAAGTTCCTCTCCACTCTCTACATGTTTTATACATTGATATTTTAAGTCAGAAGGTTAATCAAAAGCAAACTGACTTACAGGAAAATCATTTCTAAATATTTTTTTATCTTATTGTTTGAACAGCTCATAGTAGGATTAGTTTAGCTATAAAATGTGTTTATAGTGAGAAATAGCCCTGTATTATAGGCAGTAAACCCATTTTGACTCCTATATTCTAGAAAACATGAAATCTAAGTAATAAAAGACGCAACTAATAATAATCACATATAATATGATTTACCATGATACAGAAAAATACATATTGGATATTTTAGTCAAATTCAAGAAGATCCAAAGTTTGTCAAGATGTCAGACTGACAATATCTATTCATGATATTTTATTTTTATTGCTTTAGTTTCTTTGTTTGGTTTGGTTTGGGGGCCTCATCCAGCAGTGCTCAGGGCTTACACCTGACTCTTCACTTAGGGTTCATTCCTGGTGGGGTTCAAGTGATCATAATGAAGTGTCAGGATTGGACACTGGACTGTCACATGCAAATCAAATACCTTCTGTCCTATCTCTCCCACTCTATTTTATTTTTATTGAAAAAGATGTATGTATTTGTGCAGATAGGATAGGACTTGCACTTGTACACTCTGGCTGAATAGGAAGAGAAGGTTTGTGAAGTAATGAAATTTTGGGGCAAATTACATAAGGTAATAAAAGTGTGCTAGGCAAAAGAACATAATAGCTTTTAGCAAAAAATACAGTTCTAAGAACTGTTTTTAGTCATTTTGTATGCTTCTTTTAATTCTTATACCAATTTAAGTAAAAGTATTATTATGCCCATTTTACCATTGATGAAACTACAGATATGACACAGTCATGCAGTTAGTATTTGCTAGACTTTCTATTCTCTCTCTTGCTTTTCTCTTTATTTTATTCAAACTAATGTGATTCATTAGTTTTCAAAGTACAGCTTCGCAACATAATCCAATGCTTTGGAAAATGAGTATTAAATTAGTTTATTTACTTAAATTTTTTATATTAGCCACTGTGGTTTATAATGCCATTAGTGTTAAGGTTTCATGCATAACCATTCCAACACCATCACTCCACCACTGTGTCCACCATTGTCTTCAGTGTACTCTCTTTGCCCTAGTTCTGCCTCTGGTTGTGATATGTTTCTTACTAAAGTCTAGTTCTCAGTTGCTGTTGCCCTTGGGCATTAATTCTTCCCCTATAATGTTTCTTTGTATTCTATATATGAAAGAGATCATTCTATCTGAAATATTCCAATTTTAGCTCTTTTTTAAAAATAAAGCATACTGATATTCATCTTATTTCATTGTAAATATGTATGTTTTCAGCAATGCAGGGAACTAAGTAAGCTAAGCTACAACTCATGTCCTTAAACACATTTCAGTGGAAATAGTTGAATATAAAAAAAAAATCAATGGAAAATCTAATCTTTAAATACTTTATTTTTTGGAAATAATTTCTTTGGAAGTTATATACTTATTGTATCTAAAGGATAATTTTTAAACACTGAAAATTTTTAAATGAGTGCTTCACAGAGATAAGTTATTTTAGACTGTAAAAGCCACTTAGAATAAGAATTTATGCATTTGAATTTGAAAGTATTTGTTTACAATATAGGGATGATTCTTATTGGGGCACAAATGGAAAGTTGAATCTGGGATTTATTAAATGTCTAAATTAGTTTAGAGTTGTTAATCTTATTTGATTATGGAAATTATCCACCTCAACAACCAGTCTTGTGTAAATTTCTGTTTAAGCGAAACACTAAGAAAATAACAGTTATTATTTATGAGAAAGGCATAAACTGCGGATTAAAACATTTTAACACCTTGTCAGGAAAAATGCATGAAATCCAAGTCTCATTAGGCCAAATGAAATGGATACAGATCTGGGCTATATTGTTTGAGCAATGAAGTACACACCGATCCTTCTGAAGCCATAGGCAAAGGAAAATAAGCACCAATTCTTGGTAAATATTATTAAATACGCCAGAACAACTGGAAACAAACCTTTGGAGTGATGAAATAATTTTAGCTCCCTAAAATTATTCTTGATCATTATTTACAGAGCACACACCTTCTGGCAGGAGACAGGTATCAGATTCACATCTGCCAACAGGCTGCCAGTCACCACCATTAATACTAGCAGATGTTTCTGTTTTTGAGCAGGGGAGCCTACGTAGACTTATTCTCCTGGAGAAAAGAGCAGCCAAAACATGATAAATTGGTTCTTTGTGCTAAAACACACGGCAGAACTGAAACCATTTGACAACGGCCCTCATTTTAAGCCCCTTCATTCAAACACACTTAAAAAAACAAAGAAACTTTCATAATAGAAGGGTGGTTCATTGCCATAAAACACCTGTCCACAAGAAAAACAACATCACCAAAAAAAATTGGGGGGTATGAAAGATCATTTAATATCTTCACCTGTGGCATATATGACCCAAATATTCTTTTTACAGCGGATTATTAACTCTTTATTGTATACAGTTAAAAAATCTGTCTCGAAGTTACTTTTCTTTAGAGACAGTACAGGGGGTCCACCTAAGAAAAGCTCATGAGCCTGGGGCTTCAATTGATCATTATCAGCCACCTGGACCATTGGAACAATAGAAGGATTTTGCTGTGCTAAGTATACCGATACCACCCCCATGCTCAGTACCATGTGTTGTTGGGAATCAAATGCATGTGGGGCCCATGTTTTAAGCATGTGCCCTCATTGCTACACTATATCCTGGTCCCTGAAGTTACAGATTTTGTTTTATTTTGTTATTAAAAATCTTGACTCTCTTTTGAAGTGACATTTGTTGCCATTTCAAATTATGTCAATCTGAAAACATTTTCTAGCATTTAATTTATTTAGATGCCTTCCGTATAAGAAGATGATTCTTGCAAAAGCTAATTAAAATTTCTGAGCTCTCCAAGATCCTTCAGGAAAAATATTAATATATACATATATGTTAAAGTCACAATCAAAGAAACCTTGAAGGATTTTGGTTTTACGATAATTTTCAAACTCTATCTGAGAGGTCTCTTCAAAATCCAGACCAAAATATAACTTCTTTTTCCATCCTAATTACCCCTACGCTGAGTCCTTGCTTCTTGCACATCCAATGGGACTTAGAACTTAATCCTGGTTCTGTGTTCAAAAATCCCTCCTTGCAGTGCTTGGGGGACCTTATAGGAAACCAGAAATTGAACCCAGGTTGGCTAACTGCAATGCAACTACTCTACCTGCTGTACTGTCTCTCCAGTCCTATTTGATTTTTCAAACTGAATCTGAGGGGGCCCAGATGTCTTCAAAATTCAAATAGAGAAAAAAATCCTCTTTCCTCACCCTATTATCGGGTCTAATCTGGTCAGTTCTAGCAAGACAGTGCGGACATTTTGTGCTAGGGATTATCCAAAGCATGCACTAATTCACTAGATGTGCTCAGATTCCAGGCCTCTTGCTTGTGTGTTGTTATTGTTTAGTTGTTTGTTTTCGGTTTGGGGCCACACCCGGCAGCACTCAGAGCTTACTCCTGGCTCTGCACTCAGAAATCGCTCATGGCAGGCTCAGGAGACTACAAGGGATGCCAGGGATCGAACCCGGGTTGGTCCTGAGTTGGCCACGTGCGAGGCAAATGCCCTACTGCTGTGCTATCGTTCTGGCCCCAGTTTATTTTTATTAGTCTCTGTGATCTTACCAAGTTATTTATGATTTGAGTTTCAGTTGCAGAATGTTTTAACATGGATCTTTTCAATAGTGTCCATTTCCCTCTACCAATATCCTATTTCTCACCCCCTTCGTTGCCACCCACTCACCAGTCTGCTTCTATGGAGGTGCTATTTTATTTTTATTGGTTTTTGTTTTTCAGTTCTTGCACTGTGGTTTCCAGTACTGTTGCTGACAGAATTTCATACATAAGACTTTACCACCTTTCACATTTCCTCCACTTCCTGGTTCAATGCTTTTCTCCTCCAATTTCCTCCACCAGCCATTGCCCCCTCACTGTCCTATTCTTCAGTCCCCTCAATGGCATGTTTTCTACCAGTTCTTAGATTCCTTGATCCCCACTCTATTTGTACATTCATTATTCCAGCATTATGCCCCTTCCTATCCCACACATGGGGGATCGTTCTGAATCAATCTCTCTCCCTCTGACTAAGTCATCTTGATGCTTTCTAGGTCTCTCCCTGAAGCAGCAAATTGCATGAATTTATTACTTCTTATGGCTGAGTAGTCCCCCATTGGGCATATGTACCATGGTTTCTTTATTTAGTCATCTATTCTTGGGCACTTAGGCTGTTTCCAGATTTGGGCTATTGTAGATAGGAATTTAGGATTACAAATGTCTTTTTCGATTTTGGGGATATATTACAAGAATTAGGGTTGCTGTATAAAATGGAAACTCAATTTCTAGATATTTTAGAAATATCTATATTGTTTATCAGAAAAGCTGGACAAGTCAACATTCCCACTAGCAGTGAAGGAGGGTCCCTGTATACATGCCAGCACTGGTTGTTCTTGTTCTTTTTTGATGTATGCCAGCCTCTGCTTGTGTTCTAAATGTGAATTATTTAGCCCTACTTAATGTCTGTTATTAACTATCTGTTTTTTTTTCACTGAGCTGTATCTGTGTGTGTGTGTGTGTGTGTGTGTGTGTGTTTGTCTGTCTTTGTAAAAGCCATAAAGTACCCAAATTCAGTAGCCACAGAGGAAAACTAGCACAAGTCAAAATTCCTTCTCCCATTTTGTAGTGATTAACATCTGTGGAAGTTTTCTTTTATCCTGAGTTTGTGATGTCTTCCAGATTCTCATGATTTACTTTAACAGCTAATTTCTAAGCTCATGGCTTATGTCTATACCTTTCACACCACTTTGAACTCCAGAATTATTCTTTTGATTCTCCATCTTGAGTCTCTTCCTATGACTTTAGGGCATCTTCAACAATATTGAAAACCTAAAGTATATTCTCTGATTTACCTAAACTTAGCTTTTTAAATAATAAAAACTTATTTTTCATTAAATGTTTTCATAAAACTTATTATTGACTATGGTCCAAAAGTTTTTTCTCTTTTTGCTTCTAATTGGCACCTGCTCCCCCACTCTCAGCCATTGCAGCCTGAAGCACTATATGCTCACAGGTGGTATTTGTTCTGAACCCCATTTCCTTATGGATCTTTTTTTTCCTGCCCCACCTGTAACCACAATTAGTGATTGTTATGGATATTGAAAGAAACAAAATTTACCTCCACTGCATAGAGTAGACATAAGTTTTGTGGTTAGGTAAGTTGTTTTGTCTGGCCACTTTCTAACTTAACTTTTAGTGGAAACATGTAGAAATCAAGTTGTTTCAGGTGAACAAATATTGAGGAAGCCCTCTTGGGAAAGGAGCAACAAGGAAATTCTAAAACCATAAAAACTTGAAACTAGTACAGTAGATAATATAGCAAATATTTTCAGACAGTATTGTATGTATTGGCAAATTTGAAGAAGATGCAGAATCATTTCAATGAAAATATATTATGTATTCTATATAGATGTTCTTTGCACTATAAAGAATGGTAACTAGACACTTGAATTAATTTAGTTGCATTCATTTTGTTTATTTTGGGGCCACTACTAGGGATGCTCAGAGGTACTCTTTACTTTGCACTCAGGAATTACTCTTGGCTGTGCTCAGGGGACCACGTGGAATGCCAGGGATTAAACCTAGGATGGCTGCTTTCAAAGCAAAAGCCCTATTTTTGTAGCTGATGAACTGCAAGGGAACCATGTTCTTTGAAGAAAGTTTTTGTTATACTCTCTACTCTCTTGACCTACGTTTGTAATTTTCTTTCAGGCATTTAGAGAAGAAATTGCACCGATCAACTTAAAAGTTAAAACCATGAATGACTTATCTAGTCAACTATCTCCTCTTGACCTGCACCCATCTCTGAAAATGTCTCGCCAGCTAGATGACCTTAATATGAGATGGAAACTTTTACAGGTATTTATCTTTGCCTCTTCAGATTTCAGGCATATAACTTGATTATTTATTCAATCCCATTCTCCCAAACTCTTAATTTTCTTTTTAAATTGTATTTGATGTACAATGTACAGTTAAATGACATCATCCCGTATCTTTCTATCAGCATCTTGAGCCCAAGGGTCTCCTTATTTATGAATATAGATTTTGATTTCATTTTGATGTACTAATCATGAGAAATTTGTAAGAAATTGTAAGAGGTCACAATTAATCACAGTAATTGAAACCTATTTTACAACTACAAGTACTGATCAGAGATGATATTACAGAATTCTTTCTTTCTATATCTATCTCAGAATGGCTCACAAAGGAGTCATTTTCATTACTTTAATAGTGTCTTTTTTGACCTATGAAAATTCAAATAGCTCCATCTTTTTAATAGTTTGTTCAATAGGCTATTCAAGTAGTCTCCATCTATCTCCAAGTATTAAGATATTTTGCTCAATTTTTTCTAGTTACAATATTTATATAATTAACTCTTTAATCTTAGCCTTCCTAATGCAGTATAACTAGATCATACTTTCTTTTCCTAATTAAGCCATTTAATAAAGAAGAACACTCTTATATGCTACTAATACCAACATTTTGGAAACCACTCTGTATGCTACTCAGTGATAATTGGCTCATTTTATTAGAGCTTTATCACATTCACTGGCTATTCACATTCATCTTATTTTGAACCTGAAAACTAGCAGGATGATTTAAGTGGAAGAGTTTAAAAAAATAGTTCTTAATAATTTCTCCCTGTCATTTCAAACTAAACTATGTTTGATACGTTTGAATTTGGAGCTGTTTGTGAGTTTTATTATACACTTATAAATAGATCTCTAGATAGTAGACTCTGATCTTCTTTTTATGAAATTGAAGAAGCAAGAAATACATAGTATTAGGCATTCTTTTCTATCTTTTAAAGTGTGAATAATCTGGGATTAGTAAGGGAGTATCTGTTAAACTTAAATGAGCTTTTCTATTAAATGGAACACAGTGTTTGATCTCCTGCTTTATTTTCTCAGTTCATTATCTTATTTTTTCCCCATGTTCCATATTGATTTTCTTTCTATTATCACGATCAGCAAAGATTAGACGTCAGAGACTGCATCATGCTTGAGAAGGCTATTCTTCTGTTAGCCTCATCTCTAAGACTGATAACCAGAGTTCAGATGTTAGTAACAATAAGAGGGAAAGAAAAAGCAGCCAGTGCTGACTGCAACCATGTTAAATTTTATGAGAAGCATCTTCCTTTCTAATACCAAATGAAAATTTCTACTTTTGAATGCTTTTTTGACTTTAACGGACCAAGTACCACCAGCTCATGCAATTTCAGTAGGTAACTTGGAAAAAACTGGAACTGTGCACTGAGCTAAAGATATACACATTTCAGTAAAGGCAAGTAAACTGACAATCTAAGCAGAAGTCACAGCACTAGCCAGAAAAAGGAAATATCATAGACCAGCTACTACTGTTATTAAATAGCAGCTAGTTTCTCAGTGGACTCAGTTTCATTGTATTTTCCAAATGTAGAGTGCCAATCAAATGAAATAAATTTATAGAGAATAGTAATCTGAAGATAGGGACGCAAATATCTAAATTGATATGATTGGTAACAAACTGAAGAAGGATAAAACATTTATATACCTGTTGAGTTACTGATCCTACCCTAATCAATAATTGTACTCCACCCTGGGGTGTGATCTTGTGATAGTACATTGGATTATTCCTTACTTGGTATTCTCCCACCCTAGAGTGGGACCTGATTTTTATCAATTAAAGCAGGGATCTGAGGAAGGCAGGAGCTCATGCTTCAGTCTTCTTCCATTATAGGAGCAGAAAGCTTGGTGGTTGAATTCCTTGATTGAGCACTGGATTTCCTAAACCCATTCTTGTACCTCATCACTGTGTGAATTATTTCCTGCAGATCTTTAAAACTAGAATTGTCCTAATTGGACAGGGGAATGGGAACTGCCTTTCCTGCCTGGGAGCTCAGTGGGAATCAAACCTCAACCAATCTCCTAGCAGAGGTCCTCAAACTTTTTAAACAGGGGGCCAGTTCACTGTCCCTCAGATCGTTGGAGGTCGGACTATAGTAAAAACAAAAACTACGAACAAATTACTATGCACACTTTATATATCTTATTTTGAAGTGAAAAAACAAAATGGGAACAAATACAGTATGTGGCCCGCCGGCCGTAGTTTGAGGACCACTGTTAAGAGAATGTGACTCTTCATATATACACTTCTCTAAGCTTCCTAGCTAACCTCTATCCTTTATCATGCTTCTCCATTCATCCACTCATCCATCCATTCATATACCCAACCAACTATGTTTTTGCTGAAAATAGTCTAGTCTTCTTTGTAATTTGCTCTATCGTGCTTTTTTTTTTTTTTACAAAGAAAGGATAAATACATAGCCACTTACCCCAGGGCCACATATTGATTTTCGAGACTAAAGAGCTTTACTGTTCTTGAGGCAGGTTGGAAGTCTGAAGAGTAAATTATTATTAAGTTTGAAGAGTAGATGGACTTGGTATGACTACTAGTGTTTTCACTTGCTGACTCATCATTTTTCTTCCGTGTCCTCAGCTGTAAAATACAATAACATATATACAGATATATAATAAGTAATACCCAGTGTATTCATTGTAAGGGATTAAAGTTCATTTATTTAGTTTTTTAGAAAAAGAGGTGATTGAACTTGCTGTTTCTTCATGCAAGAAGGAGCCTATTTTTAGAAGAATACTTTTTCCTATTTTTTTATTTTTATTTTTGGTTTTTGGGCCACACCCAGTGACGCTCAGGGGTTACTCCTGGCTATGTGCTCAGAAGTTGCTCCTGGCTTTGGGGACCATATGGAAAACCGGGGGATCCAACCGCGGTCCGTCCTAGGCTAGTGCAGGCAAGGCAGGCACCTTACCTCCAGCGCCACCGCCGGCCCCTATTTTATTTTTTATATTATTATATAATGCTTAACAATAATGTATATACATATATATATATATATATATACATATATGACCTTTCACGAGTGCAACATTCCCATCACCAATGTCCCAAGTGTCCCTCAAAGAATAACTTTGTAGGGAACAAAGAGATAGTAAGGGGTAAGGCATTTGCCTGGAATGCATCCAACCTGGGTTCATTTCCCGAAGCCATGTGTATGGTACCTCAAGCCAGGAGTGATCCTTGAGCACAGAGCCAGGAATAAACCTAGAGTTTTTGACTAGGTAACTCAAAAAAAAAAAAAAGTACAAAAGCATTTATATACATGTAACTGCATCTTGGGGAGTAATTTATTATTATATTTATTAAGGATATTATTTTTTCATTGAGTGAGTATCACACTGGGTAGTGCTGATTGGAAGTATTAGGGTAATCCAGAACATAATAATAGGGGTGAGTAGATGTATAGACCCAGAGTCTTCCTTATAAAGGTGTTTGTGAAAACACTTGACGTATCACCACTCCCAAGGGTATTAGTAAATTTAATATTTTTGAAATCTAATTATTTCTCATGTACAATTATACAGGTGTCTGTGGATGATCGCCTTAAACAGCTTCAAGAAGCCCATAGAGATTTTGGGCCATCCTCTCAGCATTTTCTCTCAAGTAAGTACTAATATACTTGACTCATCTCATTAATTGATTCTCCGTATATTCATTTTCATGCAACACATCTTATTCTTTCCTATAAATATACTTAGAAAAATAGAAAAGGGTTTATCAATAGGAGTGGTTATGCTGCTTATTGGTTATCTTTAATAATGTAATCAAAATTTGTCCTTGAACATAAATGGATTTATCTTGAGTTATATTTTACATGGGATCATCTTTTAGATGATTAATATTAACAATCACAAAGGTAATGAACTTCTGCACAACAGAGAAATTGCTTTATATTTTAAGATTTTCATTAATTTTTTCACTTAAAATATGCTTATTAATTTCAAATGTACCTGCAGCTATAAAATTGAGAAAAGAAGTCACTCCCAAACAAATCTTTAAATGAAAAGATTTTGTTTTTTTTAGGCTTACTGTAATCATACTTAGCCTTCCTTCTTGTTACATATTACAGATTTATCCAAAACCCATATATAGATTTTCTGTAATACGTTCTAATAGAAATTGCTTGTTGAATGGACTACTCATGGGGCCCTGAATAAATTAAGTTCCTTCATTATTTGTCATCACATTGATAGGAAAGCTAAAGAATATGTGATTTAGGGGCTGGAGAAAAGTGGTAGGGTGTTTGCCTTGCACACCGACCCAGGACAGTCCAGGGTTTGATCTTTAGCATCCCATATGGTGTTTCCAGAAGTGATTTCTGAATGCAGAGCCAGGAGTAACCCCTGAAAAAAAAAAAGGAAATATGGGTTAGACTCTCACAGATTGAGATTAAAATGCGAAACCCTGAGCACCACTAGGTGTGACCCCAAAATATAAAGAAGCAAAAAGTGCCACTTGTGGTCCCTCATCACTGCTGGGTCTACCCTCCCATTATAACTATTATTATCAACTATTTTTTATCAGCTTATGACCCTAGAAGTTAACTTCTTTATCTGCCATAAAAACACTATAATTAAATCATCTTCTCTAACTGACTTGGAAATGTAATGGCAAATAAAAAGCTTCAACTCCTTTATTGTTTTTCTGGAAAACACATATAAGAAAGTATTAATTCAATTCACATGATTGAACAGTTGTTATCCTTCACTATATAAATTTTGCCTTTGTTGCATTCCCTCCGTCATGGTTATAAATCAGCCCTTTTAGTTAGACATAAAATTTAAAAAGTGGCTTAGTAGCCTTGTGCTAATCCTGAAAGGACACTAGCTATCATAAAAAAAAATAGATAGATAGCTTGTCATTATTTCTACTTTTTTCCTTTACTTGACATAACTGAAGGGACAATGATTACATTCCTGATTTGTTGCACCAGTTCTTGTATCAGAATATTAAGGTCATTTCTGAACCTAACAATATATTGTCCATTTACTAGCCATCACTGATTAATAAACTGATTTTATCTTTGAATACTTAGTTCCTCCTTTACCAAATGGAACTTTATTTAAGATGCATTTTATGAGGCCAGAGCGATAGCTCAGTGGGCAGGGCGTTTGCCATGCAACTGACCAGGATTTGATCCCTGGCATTCCATACGGTTCTCTTGAGCCTACCAGATGTGATTTCTAAGTTCAGAGCCAGGAGTAACCCCTAAGCGGCACTGGATGTGGCCCAAAAATAAGCAAAAAATATGAATAAATATGAATCTAATTAATTAGTAGATTCATTTGAAATATATTGTGCAATTTGGAATGCAATTATTTGTAAGATATAATACAATTTAAAATTCAGAAAGATAACTTGTGCCAACTAGTTATCTGAGACTCTAGGATGGTGGCAAAATGTTTAAATTTACTTGTTATTACTTTTCTTTTTTTCTTTTTCATTTTTGGTTTGTTTTGGACCACACCTGGTAATGCTCAGGATTGTTGCTCCTGGCTTTGCACTCAGGAATCACTCTTGGCAGGAATTAGGAGGTTGATATGGTAGGCATGTTGGCAAGCTTCCAAGGGGAACACCTTACCCATTGTACATCTCTCTGGCCCCCTATTAGTTTCCTTAGAAAAACTCTTCAATGTTTTTATGTTAGCTTTCATGATTTTTCTTCAGTAAATTTTAAAATTATTTATTTATTGTAGGAATAGTTTATTTTTTAAAAGGAATGACTAGAATTATAATAATTAATAAAAATTACTTTAAGCAAAACATGAAATCTTACTCAGTCTTAATAATG
This sequence comes from Crocidura indochinensis, assembly GCA_004027635.1. Taxonomy (NCBI): domain Eukaryota; kingdom Metazoa; phylum Chordata; class Mammalia; order Eulipotyphla; family Soricidae; genus Crocidura; species Crocidura indochinensis. The sequence goes on along the minus strand of PVKC010024875.1, from coordinate 1,858 downwards.
TCTATGTTTAAAAATAGGAGTTTGTATTTTCTGTGCATTTTAAATGAAAGTATTTGCAAATATTCTGTCCAGGTAATTGCCTTGGTTTGTTTTAATCACTCACTTATGTTAATTTTAATTTTCTCTTTTACTTAAACTTATATGTGGTAAAAGGTTATTCCTGTGATTATGAAGCAAACATATTTGCTAGTGATTCAAATTATTCATTCTTGAGAAGCTAATTTATAATCTACAGAAACCAGGTAAAATTAACAACGTCTTTCTGATTTAATCAAAAGTAGAAACAAAGTACAGATACCACTCTGATTAAACTTATTTTTGTGCTATATTTTTATCCATTAGGTCATAAAATTGGGCTTACAACTCAATGCCTCTTGCTTTGCTTCACATGAAACTTTAAATTCACTCTTTGACCTAGTAGATTTCATAATGATAGGAATCCAACTTAAACTCAGAACATTTCATTTACTATAAATTGTATGTGGCTTTGAGGTTAGCAGTGTTTCCAATAATCTCCCTTTGTTTTCCCAGCTTCAGTCCAGCTGCCGTGGCAAAGATCCATTTCACACAACAAAGTGCCCTACTACATCAAGTAAGTTGATTTTAATTCCTTACGATACAAAGAAAATAAAGTCATAATGATAACTTAAGAAGTATGTGCCCCATAATGTTTAAAAATGGAATCCATTCCCGTTATCCAAAGGAAATTCAATATATTTAATATTTGAAAGTAGGTCAATTAAAAGTCAGAGTGAGATTTATAGTTTAGTGGTTCTCCGTGGTAGGTGTGTTTAAATGGGCATTTATTCAAAGCAGAAAAAAATCTAAAAGCAGATATTAAGTATTTAGGAAAGTGAGAAAAATTCTAAATATTCTTTACATAATGATAATTCTCAAATAGTATAGACACAAAGCAAATTTTATCCTTCCCAGAAAATCTCATCTAGAAAGTACTTAACACTTTTCTCATCTTATTACACCCGAGAGTTTAGTCATGAAAAGTTTTTTTGAATATTTTTCATGAAAAGTTTCTCCTTGACTTATGGAAATTACAGTATTCGTGTAGGTGCCCTTTGGTTCATTTTGTTGTTTAATTGCTAGCTTTTTCTGTTATTCATTATTTCCCTTTTTTCTGAAGCCTTTTACAAATTGTATATAATTTACACAGGGTATGACTACTATTTCATGTTGGTTTGGTCTAAGTTTTATCACACAAAAGACTGAAAGATAAAATACTATTTATATAACTCCTTAAGATCTAACACAATGTGGCAAGGTAGTAAGAGTCATATTTGACCTTTTGGGGTTTTTTTTGCTTACTTTTTTAAGGTGAATTGAGTGATCATTGTGAGAAAAATGCTCACCAATACAGCCTATTCTGATTAGCCTTGTGAAAGTGAGGTGAAGAACTCTAGGCTAAATTTCCCTTAGATTCTTCCTAAAGCTGCTTGTAGATCCAAAAATCTATGCTAACACTAACAATCTATTCTTTAGCCAATCTTCTTGAAAAGATCAGTGTTTGTGAAATATTGTCTTCTGACATTTTTCTGTAAATCAGACTTGAATGTCAGAGTAAATGTTAAAGAAATTATTTTTCCATGAATACTTGGTATACTAAAGCAATATATGTGACTTTGTCTTAAAGAAATTTAATATGGCAATACATTGATATACTGAATTGATGAATCAGAATATTATCTATAGTATAATAACCTACATGAGCTTCAGGATAAAGGAGGAAGCAGTTCATTGATATCAAGAATGTATAAGTATAATTGGAAAGAAATTAGTGGCTAAGCAATGAAACATCTTTATTTTTTAACATATTTAAAATTTTATTTTGGCAGCATATTGACAA
>PVKC010024874.1:0-16708 GCA_004027635.1 Crocidura indochinensis | reverse complement strand
CTCTGCCCTAGCCTGTATTTTGAAATAAGGTTCATACATACAGAAAGGCATAGCAAGACAGGCCAGACTAGATACCAGAAGCTGCAATGATGGTGGGCAGATTTTGAAGTCAAAAGGGCCATTTGGAAATCAGGCTAATGCACTGAGAGAAGAGGGTGATTTCTTCATTTTGCTCCATGGTCAAACCCTTATCTGTAGCACTACAACAACACATGAAAAAGACTACCATACTTGGAAAAGTCACAATGGAGAAGCAGTGCAGAACCCCACTACACTTAGTGAACAAGATGGTAGTTCTGAGGACTCAACTAACATCAGGTACCTCTATAGTCTAATAATGACGTTAGAGAGAAATGTTGAGGATGTTCAAAGAACAGACATCCAATAACATTAAAGATTATATGAGAGCAAAAATGAGCAAGTTTCAAATGAAATAACAGGATTGAAAACCTTGGTAGAGGAAATGAAAATATACTGAAAAGCCTCAGCAGAAGAGTAATACCTGCTGAGGACAGAATCAGTGAGATGGAAGATGGGATGTAAAATAGCCTGTACAATAGAAGAAGCTGGAAAAGAGGCTTAAAATAAACGATCAGAAGATGGGAAAATTTTTTGAAATAAGTGAATAGATGAAAGTAGACTTTGGGAATAACTTCACAAGAACATCGTAAGAATCATGGGGATACAGAGAGACAGGAAGAAAACCCCTATAAAGTAGCAACTGCTGGGGCTGGAGAGACAGCACAGCAGTGTTTGCCTTGCAAGCAGCCAATCCAGGACCTAAGGTGGTTGGTTTGAACCCCGGCATCCCATATGGTCCCCTGTGCCTGCCACGAGCTATTTCTGAGCAGATAGCCATGAGTAACCCATGAGAGCCACCGGGTGCCCCCCCCCCCGCAAAAAAAAAAAAAGCAGCAACTGTCAAAGACATCATTGCTTTGAAGTTCCCAGAGTTGAAGAGTGCAGTAACCTTTATCCTGGATGCCCAAAGAGTACCATCTAAAAGAGATCCAAAGAAAAGCACCCCAAGGCGTATCTTAGTCACAATGATGAAAACCACAGATAGATATAGAGCACTGAAAAACAGCAAAATCAAAAAAAGAGAAATTGCATGCAAAAAATATTCTTAAAGTTTACAGCAGATTGATCACAAGCAACTTTCCAGGTTTGAAGACAGTAATAGGATATAGTGAAATAAGTCAATGAAATGAATGCCTCACAAAACATACTTCAACCGTCTAGATTATTATTCAAGTTTTAAAGAAGGATACACAGCTTTATGGATAAACAACAGCTCAGGAACTTCATAGACTTGAAAGCAACCATAAAAGAAGAGCTGAAGAGTCAGTTTTAAGGCAAGACAGATCCAACAAACATACAAAACTTCTAAAAGAAGATGGCACAAAATCCTACGAGTCATCTCTTTCACTATCAGTGGACTACATGCACCGATTAAGAAACACAGTGACAAAATGAATTAGAAAATGGAATCCATACTTACCTGGCAGGGGAGATACTATGATCATGAAGGTGATTTCCCCAGAGCGAGGCTAACCCATTGCACTCTGGGTGTGCTGACCCCTGTGATTTCCCCAAATGTGGGAAACTCGACTGCATAATTTGTGGTAGTGGGGGACTACGCTTGTGCTCTTCCCTGAAGAAAAGAAGAAAAAAGGAAATGGAATTCAGTATTTGGCTGCCTGTATGAAACATTTGAATGGCCAGAGCAAAACTAAAATCAGAGTCAAAGGTTTTAGGACAATCCTTCAAAGACCTCTCTAAAAAAAGCTGGGGTGGCTATACTAATATCAGACAAAACAGACTTTAGGCTAAAAAAAGAGGTTGCGAGAGACAGAGAGGGTCATTCCTTAATAATCAAGGGATATATACATCAGGAAGAAATAACACCAGTAAACACCCATACACTCAAACAGGGGATATTGAAATATTTAAAACTGCTAATTAATTTGAATAAAGACATCAATAACAAAACAATAGTAGTGGGAGATTTCAGTACTGTTTTGTCACCCCTTGATAGATCAAGTGGGCTAAAACTTAACAAGGATATATTGTCTTTGAAGGAAGAAAAGAAAGACAGTTGCTTAGTAGTCATATATAGGGTTTTTCATCCCCAGAAAGCTGAATGCACATTCTTCAATATACATTGGACATTCTCCAAGATAGACCATATGCTGGGCCATAAATATACCTCCATAAAATAGGCTAAAAAATTGTATCAGTTATCTTTTCAGAACCTAATGCACTAAAAATAGAAGTGAATTACAAACAGAAATGGTAAAATAATCTTAGAACTGCAAATTCAACAGCTAACTATTTGAAAACCATTGGAACAGAGAGGAAATGAAGGAGGAAATCAAAAGAATCCTGAACCCAACAAGAATAAAGATACAACTATCAGATTTTTTTGGACACAGCAAAAGTGGTTTAAAGTGGAAAATTTTTAGCTTTGCAAGCATTCATCAGGAAGAGTGTTTAGAAATTGGCTGGGGCCTGGGAGATAGCATGGAGGTAAGGTGTTTACCTTTCATGCAAAAGGTCATCCGTTCGAATCCTGATGCCCCATATGGTCCCCCGTGCCTGCCAGGAGCAATTGCTAAGCATGGAGCCAGGAGTAAACCCTGAACACTGCTGGGTGTGACCCAAAAACCAAAAAAAGAAAAAAAAAAAAGAAATTGGAAAATGATCAACAAAATGATTCAGAAGTAGGCAGGAGAAAGGATAATCTTGGAACAGAAATGAATGAACACCCCAAAATATTAATACAAAATATTAATGAAAGCAAGAGTTGGTTCTTTGAAAAAATAAAATTGGTAAACCGTTAGCAAGCTCAGAAAGAAATGGGAAGAAAAAAAACTACAAAAAGAAAAAAAATGAAAATAGAGATGTCACTACATATAGTACAGATATTTAAAGGGTAATGACAGATTACTTTGTGAATCTCTGTACCACAAAACAAGGGAACCTGGATGATATGTATAAATTTTTGGACTCCTTTAACTTCCGAAGAATGAACCAACATGACCTGAAATGCCTGAACAGATCTATCATGAATAAAGAAATGGTACTTGAAATGGTAGTCAAAATGTTTTCCAAAACCAAAAGCTCAGGCCCAGATGGATTCACTAGTGAACTATTTTAATCCTTTAAAGAAGACGCACTGCTAATCCTTTACAGGATTTTCCAGGAAATTAGGGAAACAAAGAACACTCAAAATAATTTCTATGAAGCTAACATCAGCCTGAAACCAAAAGCATACAGAGACACTGCAAAATAGATTATAACAGGCCAATATTCATGATGAACACAGATACAGTGATCCTCAACAAAATACTAGCAAACAGAATAAAACAACTCATTAAGGTTATATAGAATGACCAAGGAGTATTCATTCCAGGGATACAAGGGTGTATTAATATATGCAAGTCAATCTATAAAATACACCATGTCCATAAAAGAAAAAAACAGAATTATGATTATATCAATAGATCTAGAGAAAATATTTGTCAAGATTCAACATCTGTTTATGATAAAATCTTTCAACAAGATGGGAATTGAAGGAACTTTCCTCAGTTTAGTCAACGCCATCTACCACAAACCCATGGTGAACATCTACTTAATGGGAAAAAAAACTATGCCTTTTCTCAAGACATGGTTGCCCCCTCTTGCCACTTCTATTCAATATAATACTGGAAGTACTTGCTATATAAATTAGGCAAGAAAAATATATCAAGGGCATCTATATAGGAAAGGCAGAATTCAAGCTCTTAATGTTTGCAGGTAACATGACACTATATTTAGAAAATCCTAAAGACTCTACAAAAAGTTTCTAGAAACAATAGATTTTTATAGGAAATTGGTAGCCTACAAAATTAATATGCAGAAATTCATGGCTTTTCTATTGGCAAATAATGAAAGGGAAGAAAAGGATATATAAAATTATATTAAAAATTATACCTGGGGCCGGGCGGTGGCGCTGCAGGTAAGGTGCCTGCCTTACCGCGCTAGCCTTGGACGGACCACGGTTCGATCCCCCGGTTCCCATATGGTCCCCCGTGCCTGCCAGGAGCGACTTCTGAGCGCATAGCCAGGAGTAACCCCTGAGCGTCACTGGGTGTGGCCCAAAAACCAAAAAAAAAAAATAATAAAAAAAAATATACCTCAGAAAGTCAAGTACCTTGGAGTCAACTAAAGAGGCAAAAGACATATACAAAGAAAATTACAAAATACTGCTTCAAGAAATAAAAGAGGATAAGGAAATGGAAACATATATCCTGCTCATAGATTGGGAAGATTAACATAATTAAAATGGCAATAACTCGAAAGCATTGCATTCGAAAAGATTTAATGTAACCCTTATAACAATTCCCATAACATTTTTTTCTAAGAATTGGATCAAAGACTCCTGAAATTCATATGAAACAATAAATGCGCATGAATAGCTAACACTTTTGCAAGTCAGTCCTTTATGGGGCTCACTGATGGAGGGATGGAGGATGAGGTGTTTCTCCTCCATCTTGGAGCTCGCATCTTCTACCCTGTTCAGCCGGCGATTCTGAGATGAATGTGGTGGGTATCAAGCTAACAAGCAGTCAGGCTTCGGAAGATATAAGCTTTATTCCATGAATAAGACCAAAGACAAAAGCCCCAGAAAAAGACCTCAGCCTTCCACAGATCCTTGTTTTTATACATCATAATCAGGTACCACCCTAGGGTGGAAACAGAATCAGGTACCACCCTATAGTGTGAGCAGAATGCCAGGTCACACCCTAGGGTAGGATCAGTAACATAATAATCCCATGGAAATGTTTACATACACAACAAACACAATCCTGAGATAAAAGAAGATGGGAACATCACTTTTCCCAGCTTTAACCTGTAAAATAAAGCAATTATTAAAACAACATGGTACTGTAATCAATACAGACACTCAGATCAGAAAATAAGGCTTTACTATTCTGAGATGGACTCACAATCCTTAATAAAGGGAAAAGAAATGCAATGTGGAGCAAGGAAAACCTCTTTAACAAGTGGTGTTGGAAAAACTGCCCAACTACATTGAAAAAATAAACTGTGCATAAAGGTCAAGTTCATATAGGTTAAAGACCTTGATGACATATGTAAATGATAAGATTCATAGAGGAAAAACATTGACAAATTACTTAATAACATTGAAGTTAAGATATCTTCACTGATGAAACACCACCTTCCAAGTAAATGGAAATAAAGATAAGCAAATAGGAATACATTAAATTGAGAAGCTTTTGCACCTCTAAAGAAATGATATCTTGGATACAAAGATGGCCCATGAAATAGATGAAAATATTCACCCAAAGTGCATTTTATAAGGGGTTTAATATTAAAGATAAAGAAGGTACTGTAGAACTTAGTAAGAAAAGAACATCTTCTAAACCATCCAAAAACGGGGAGAAGGAATGAACAGACATTTTCTCAAAAAAGAATTGCAGATAGCCAAAAGGCACGTGAAAAAATGCTCTATATCTAATAATTAGGGATATGCTCATCAAAGCAACAATGAAATATCATTTCACATAGAGAGACTGGCACACATTACAGGCAACAAGAACAACCAGTGCTGACTCAGATGCAGGGAGAAAGGGACTCTCATTTACTGCTGGTAGAAATTTTGACAGGTTTGTGCTTTTTGGAAAACAATATGTATATTCCTCAAAAAACTAGAAATAGAGTTTTCATTTGGTCCAGCAATTGCCACTCCTAGGTATATACCCTAGGAACCGAATAACACAATATAGAAATTCTAGAAATGCCCTCTGCATTGCAGCACTATTTATGATAGCCATAATCAAGTGCCTAAGAACAGATGAGTGAATAAAGAAACTGGTATGCTACACAGCTAGCTATTAAGAAAAAGGAAGTTATGAAATGGACAGGTATGCAAGTATGCTGAGTTAGATAAGCCAGATGGAGAGGGATAGACATAGAATATTCTCACTAACTTGTGGAATGTAAGAAAAAAAGAAAGATATTATGGTATTAATATTTACAGACAAAAGAGATGAAGGTCGGGAAAACCAGTCCATGGTAGGAAGCTTTTCACAATTAGTGGAACAGAGCTGTTAGGATAGAGAAAGGAACATTCTGACAATGATAGTGGAATTAATTATTCTGAACAAGAACTGTGTACCGAATGGAGATAATATGGAAAGTACCCGTTCATTATAAGTAGTACAAACAATTTCTAAAAGGGAAAAGGGGAGGAATACTTAGAGAGGGGAACAGGCAGTGAAGTGCCTGCTGAAAAGGCAGGCCAGGGGGAGGGCAAGAAGGAAATTGGGGACATTTGTGGGCAATGCACACTGATGACGGGTGTTGAACATTGTATGACTGAAATTCAATCATGAACGACTTTTTGAGAAAAAAGAAAATAACCAGAAAACTATTTAAAAAATTAAAACGAGTGTGTTGGCTATATCAATGCTTATAATGTGACTATACCTATGATTCCTATTATTGATGTCTTTGAATGATTGTGATCGTTTTTTTAAATACTTAGAAGATTAGTCTGTTGCCTGGTGCTCTGGTGTATGTGCACCTGATTGGCAATGGGATTTGTGGCACCTGATCTGTGTAGTTACCAAGGTCTATATCACTTTGGCTTCACATTTGCTGGGGGCTGGCAGTTGTGTGACGTAAGAGTGCAACTGACTTGTATATTGAATAGGGATTCTAGTCCTGTATACCCAATAATGACTGGTCAATCTTTGCCAGTATGGGAGATGATTGCATTTGTCATTACCATTTTCAGGGTGACTTCTCAGAATGAGCATCTAATGGGTAGGACTCAGTGCTCTTAAGAGTATTAAAAATAATGGGCCCGGGAGATAGCATGGAGGTAAGGCGTTTGCCTTTCATGCAAAAGGTCATCGGTTCGAATCCCGGTGCCCCATATGGTCCCCTGTGCCTGCCAGGAGCAATTTCTGAGCATGGAGCCAGGAGTAACCCCTGAGCACTGCCGGGTGTGACCCAAAAACTGAAGAAAAGAGTATTAAAAATACTACTTGGTTTTCCTCAGCAATGGCTGCTCCTACTTGCTTTCCTACATATGACTTTGCAGAGTTGTAATCTTGGAACAACAGTACTGATTTGGGTTATGTACTGATAACTCCTAGTCTCTTTCTGACATGGTAAGTAGAGGCATACAGTAGCCTTTTTGGGAAACTTTGCACTGACTGTTCTCCAACTTAGGTTTGAGCTCCAACTTAGGTCTGATGCTCCCATATTAGGAGAGCTTTCTTTGATTATAAATTGGCTGCCACTACAGGCCTGTAGATTGCTTGATGACTAGAATCTATAAATGGCTGTGGATGTTCAAGGCTGAGGCTAATAAGATCTTGTGAGCCTGTAGGTGCTGAAATGTGGCTCTATTCCATTGGTTAAAAGTTAGGCTAGGACCTTGATAGGTGAAGCTCACCTCCGCAGTGACTACTCCCAGCTTCAGCCAGGTATGCTTATATCACCCTTTCTTGGGTACAAGAAGGCCTGAGACTCTGCAACCCCTGAGGTCTTAAGCTAAAATGAATTTGTAAAAGCCCTAATAATTCAGAGAAAAAAATCTGTTTGAAAGATGGTAGGATGGGCCTGAGTAAACTCAGAGGTAGTTGTGTTGGGGTGAATCACAACTTCTGTGAGTATTGATCACCTTGGGAATGATCAGAAACTAGGAACCAAAAACTGGAAGTAGCCACCAGCCTTGTGCTGATAAGACTCAGGTGTGTCTATAGCTTAACAAGTCTGGGTTTAAAATTATGTCCTATAAGTCCTTAGTACAATGTTTTCTGTAAGATACTGGCCTTGCAATTTCTTTTTTCTTTCTCATCCCTAAACATAGAATTGTTTCTTAATTTTGAGTTATCACAATTCATCCTTCCATGGAGTTGAATCTCCCTGAAGTGTTGTCGACTTTCTCCATTGAATTCTCTCAGTGTGACCTTTTGCATGATGCTGTTTAAATTTTTATGCATTTTTTGTATCAAGGCCATAGGCCTTGTACAGAAATGTTCCTTTGTCAACTAGCTTCACCTTGCCTTCTCTGTTGCATTTTTATGTGCAGATTTATATAGAAGATAAAGAAAATTTAAAAGTCCCATTCACAATTGTATTTAAAAAATGACCATGTACCCAGGAATGAATTGAAGAAAAAGGCTATGTGAAAGAATTATTGAAAACTATAATCATTATTAAAAGAAATAGAAGAATATCAAGGAAATTGAATCATATTTCATGTGTTGGGAGTAAAGTACTTACCATACTTTAGAAGACCTTATAATCCAAAAGCAGTATATATTTCAATGCAATCCATATCAAAATCCCCATGACGTCTTACAAGGACATAGAACAAATACCTCTAAAATTTGTATAGGACCATAAACCTCTTTGAATAGTCAAAGAAATTCTGACATAAAAGACAGGAGACATTACATTCCCTGACTTTACACTATCAAGCAACTGTAGTTTTAACAGTTTGATGTTATAGTAAGGGTAAATTCTTAGTCCTTTTGGAAAAATATAAAAAAGAGTCCTTGAATATCTGCTTACTCCCACATTAGTAGTATGAAATAAGGAAGCCATTAAGCTAGGAGATCTTTGATAAAGCATACGTTATCTTAATTTTTGGAGGTGGGGCCCTCCCTTTGATTCTTGAGAAATGCAGTGTCAGGGATCAAATCTGGGCCTCCTGCATGTAAAGTGTTTGCTTAGCCTGTTGGGCTATCTCTGTGAGACACTTTGTTCTTGAGATATTCAGGTTGAGATCACGTGGTTCATTAGCAATGCTCTGTCACTTCTCTGCTTAGATGCTACTAGTGTCATGTTGTCACCACCTTATGTTAAAGGTTAACTTAAGTTTGCAATTCTACCACAGTAATTTTTTGTAATGCTCTTTATATATATGTATATATGTGTGTGTATTTAATCTAGTAGTGTATTTACTTTTAACCACATCTGTCTTTCAACATCCTGATTCATATTTGAATGATTTATCATGTGGAAAGAATATGACTGTCATTTAGCTATTGTTATCTGTGTTGCCTTTGTATCTGTTTTTATCACAACTTTGGAGATATGAATTCAGTAATTTGTTATAAAGTTTATTTTTTTGTTTTTCCTTAATAATTTCTTTTTTAAAATAATTTTTAAAACCAATATGAATTATAAGTCTTTCACAGTTATATTTAATGTACATAGTGACAGTGAATTAGAGCAATTCCCACCATCAGTGTTGACCACTCTTTGCCCCTTTTCCAAGCAACATCCCATTCCTCTCCCCCTTCGCCCCGTGAACTGCTAGTGAAACGGTGAAATATTCCTCTCCCCCTTTGTATATAACGTGTTGTAGGTCTTGATTCTGTTGCTGTTGACTTTGGGTTTGGTATTTAGGCATAATCATGTTCAGGTTACAGTAACCTGAGCATGATTATGCCTAAATGGCACCACAGTACCACAGTACCACAGTTGGTATTTAGACATAATCATGTTCATCCCCGAACATGATTATGTCTAAATACCAACTGTGGTACTGTGGTACTGTGGTACCATGTAACCTGAACATGATTATGCCTAAATACCAACTGTGGTACTGTGGTACTGTGCTACCATCTACTTCCACCCTCAATTTATGAGGCAGAAAAAGATGTTATAAAGTTTCTTAATTAGATTCCCTAAAAAGTAAAAAATAAAATTAATTAGTTAAGCTAATATTTGTAATTATAGTGTTATGCATTATTTTCTAGGTCTTTGTGTATGTATGCATATATATTGTTCTTGGTATGATATTTTATTGCAGCTGAGTTTTTTTTTTTTATGGAACCTATGTCTTATCCAAATCTTTTATTTTAATGTCTTTGATACCTACCACCAACTACTCCATTATGGAAAGAGAGTTATATTGTTGTTTCACTGTAGTTATTTTTTCCTAGGAGAGATTAAAAATAGAGTTGGTTTCTTTTGACAATCCAGGATTTATTACTACTGAATGGACATAGCAACAGCCACTTTCTATTTTGCCCTCACTGATAAACCTTAGTTGTAGGAAGCTATAGTGGCTTCTACTGGTTCTGATGCACCTTCCACCAGAACTGGTGAGAAGGAATACTATAATTAATAGCTAGTGGTTAAAATTTGCATTTTTCACTAGCCAACCCAGATGCAGCATCAATGTGGAAGGGAGGCAGGTGGTTTTAATTTAACCTTAGGAGATTAAAGTCTGGATTCTCCACTGCTTTTGCTAATGTGAATGGTATGGGACTATATTTTTCCTTGTGGTATTTTGTGATAGAGTAGCTAATATCTAAATGTATTTTTATTGGGCTGCCAGTTTCCTGGTTCTTTTAGTAGAGAGAGAAGGCTCTTGTTTAAATCTTTACTTGTCACACTAATAAGTACTTCTAAAAATTTAAAGTACAATCCTACATCATAGATAAATGAGGCAAAAATAAAATCCAAGAACATACTCAGTTTTGTTGTTCATTCAGTAGTAAGATTCCTGACCAGTTTGTGGGAAAGTACTTGTATTCCTTTATCTTGTAAGTGAAAGAAGATATTTAGTTATATATATTTAAACTGACACTTTGTGTAGGAGGTAATTAAATTACATATTTTGAAACCTACAATCAGTAGGGTCTAGACAATTTGATTGATGAAGATTTTACAGATGTGGGAGTTTGATAGATGAAATTTGTTTGATAGATTTTGCCATAGGCTCTAGCATCATTCTTCACCATCTAAGCCGTATAAGGAATTTAAACTGATTGTTCAAAACTCTTTATCTTATGGAGTTGAGTTTTGAATTAAAACAATATTTAAGCCAACTCTGCTAAATTTCACAAAGGTGAGAAAGTCTACTTGTCATATCTTCATTATAAGAACAGAATAATGTGACTTATATCAGGAAAATTCTAAATGATTTTAGGGATATACCAGAAATCTATAAAATTTATACACTTACTTGATCAATACAAAAGTGAATATGTTCTTAATGAAGGAGTTTTTACTTCCAACTATTTTTTTTTTTGGTTTTTGGGTCACACCCGGCAGCACTCAGGGGTTACTCCTGGCTCCATGCTCAGAAATTGCTCCTGGCAGGCACGGGGGACCATATGGGGCACCGGGATCCGAACCGATAACCTTTTGCATGAAAGGCAAACGCCTTACCTCCATGCTTTTCCCGGGCCCCTACTTCCAACTATTTATCTATGTGTAGACAATAGTTATTTGTCATACAGTGAATTAAGATCTTCAGGTTCTGCTGTTGTAAATTATCACTTACTACTTGAGGGACAGGATAATATAGAATTATAGTTAACTAATTATGAACCTTAAAATCATCTGTAAAGTTATGAATGGCAATATATTCATTCTGCCATCTGAAAGTATTGCTGAGAAAAATTAAATAACATTATATAGGGCTATTTAGACTATACAATGTGAAAGAAAAGGTTTCTCACAGAAATTGAGTAGAATTGCAGTGTTTTACTATTTGTTAAAATTTGAAAAGTGGCATAGAAATTTAAAACTTTTTTATAAGCTAATGATACTTTAAGATAATAAAAATTTAATGGCCAGAGCGGTAGTACAGTGGTTAAGACTTGTGTTTTGCAAGCCTTGTTCTATCCCTGGCACTATCAGGAGTAATTCCTGAGCTAAGAGTCAGGATGTGGGATTCTCCAAATATTTAAATACAGTGTCAAACAATAGGAAAAAGGTTTATATTTATCAATCCTGAGACTAAGTGCCTTTTGTAAATTTGCATGTCATCATCAAAAATGTTTCAAAGGCAGATGAACTACATATAATTGCATATAAAACAATGCTGAGATCAATAGTATTTAAAGTAGTTGGGAAGCAAACTGAAGATGTAATAAACTTCTGTGTCTGCTTATTTGAAAATACCTGGAGGCCTTCTTTTATCTCAAAGGCATTTCTGATTTGCATAGCAAAGGTAATTGTTATTTATATTTTACTTTAACATTCAGATATTGTTATATTCACCAGATTAAAAATGCACCTAACATGTGCATTTTGAAATTTGTGCTGAGAAATTAGTCAAGTGTAAAAGAAGAAACTTATGAGATATAGAAGTAGTAATTTTTTTGAGTCTCACAATGAGGTTATGAAATAATCTGATTTATCATAGCATAGAAAAGTAGCATGTGTTCAACTTATACTTCATATTAAACACTTTCTGTAGACATATCATTATAGCAAAGATTTTTTGAAATATATTTCAAATGTATTGGTTATTTCAAGAGCAAAACGAATGCATATTTGTATTGTTATACAACTTGACTGATTTAAAAATTATCAGGCTTCTAGCTATCATGATATCTTGATATCATGGACTTTGAACGTTAAAATTATATGAACTTGAAAGTCTTTAACTTGCAACATTTTTAAACACTTTAACACATAGCAAACATTAAGTTTTTTACTGATATGAATTTTAATTTTGCTATAATATGGCATCTCATTTTATTATCCCTCTTACACATATCTAGTATTACTTTATGCTCTCAGTGTTACTCCTAGACTAGGTAATATTAAATTTTTTTGTTTGTAAAGATTTGCTAGCCAAATTTTCCTTTGTTGAGGATCCTTAAACTAAGTGAATATAAATGTTGCCTTTATTTTTTATTGTTTTTGGTTTTGGGAGGTCTGGTGGTCTTCAGGGATTACTCCTGGCTTTGCAATTAGAAATCACTACTGGTGGACTGGGAGGAGCATACCAGGTATCAAATCGGTTTGACTGAGAGATATGTAAATCAGATGAAGTAGCCTGTCAGTTGTGGGCGGAGTTTGGGAAATAAAAGTTCCAGCTTGAATATAACTATGTTGTATGAAACCAGCAAAAGCACAGATGCTCTGCTTTGGTCCACTGCTGTGCCATTTTTTTCCAGGCAAGGAGCTGTATTATAACACATAATAACAGAATCATACAACTAAGTTCACAATGGGAAAACTATGCAAAAACCCCACCATATCTTGTGGCTGAAGATGCTAGTTCTGGAGACCCAATTAACAGCAGCCACCTACATAGCATCTCTGATCGTTATTTTAGAGAGGAGATGTTAAGGATGTTCAAAGAACTTAAATAATGGAATGTACAGCTTATAAGACTCAATAGGATATGAGAGTAGAAATGAGAAAACTTCAAACAAATATCAGAGATGAAAAATATGGTAGGTGAAATGAAAATGTCACTGGAGAGCCTCACCAATAGAGTAACAGACTTTGAGGACAATCAGTGAAGTAAAATATGAGCTGCATAATACCTCTATACAATAAAAGAGACTGGAAAATATCCTCAACGAAAGTGAACAGATGACAGTAGAACTCTGGGATAATTCAGTAGAAACAACATAGGAATCATTGGGGACCCAGAGACCTAGGAAGAAAACCTGATGAAGAATGAACAGTTAAGGAAATAATTTTTGAGAAATTCCAAAATTAAAGAGTGCATGCGATCACATCCTGGATGCCTGAAGATTACCAGCTAAAAGAGATTCAGAGAAAAACACACCAAGTCACATACTAATCACAATGATGAAAACCACACATAGGGAGAGAATACAGAAAACAGCATGATCAAAAAAGGATTATATACCAGTGGGCCTCAAACTATGGCCCTCGGGCCACATATTGTATTTGTTCCCATTTTGTTTCTTCAAATCAAAATAAGATGTATGCAGTGTGCATAGGAATTTGTTCGTAGTTTTTTGTTTTTACTATAGTCTGGCCCTCCAGTGGTCTGAGGGACAGTGAACTGGGCCCCTGTTTAAAAAGTTTGAGGACCCCTGTTATATATGAAGAGGCATCCTTAAGATTTACAGCCTATTTATACAAAACTCAAGGAAATAAATGCTTCTCTAAGGGTACTTCACCCAGCCAGATTTTCATTCAGGTTTGAAGAAAGAATATACAGCTTCAAAGATAAACAATAGCTCAGAAAATTTACAAACTTGAAACCAACCTTAAAAGAAGAGTCTTGTTAAAGGTAAGGCAGAAAAAAAAAACTCAACAAACTCCTACAGAAAGATGACACTTAATCCAATGATAGTAATCTCTCTTAATGTCAATGGACTAAATATATCAATTAAGAGACACAGAGTGGAAAATAGAACAAAATGTTGAATGCTTCTGCTAGCAAGAAACACATCTGAATAGTCAGAGCAAGCATATACTTTAGGAAACAAAGTCAAAGATTGGCGGACAATCATTCAAGCAAACAACTCCCTTAAAAAGACTGGGGTGGACTATTAATATAAAACAATACAGACATTAAGCTTAAAAGGTTATAAGAGACATAGATGAGTATTTTTAATAACCAAGGGATACATAGAACAGGAAGAAATCACATAAACATATACACCAGATGATGGGCTAGAAAAATATTTTAAATAATTGTTGATAGATTTGAAGAAACACATCAGTAACAACATAATAATAGAAGGAGACTTGACTATCACCCTGTCAGCTCTTGATAGATCAACCAGGTTAAAACTCAACAAAGATATACTAGCTTTGACAGAAAAATGGATGATAGTAGCCAAGTTTATATATATATATATGTATATATATATGTTAAGTTATATAATCTATATTATATATCACATATATGTGTATATATATATACATATATATAGCTCTTCATCCCTCAAAAGCTGAATACACATTCTTTTCCAGTTCATATGGAATATTCTCCACGATAAACCACATTCTGAGCCACAAAACATACCTCCATAAAATCAAGAGGATAGAAATTGTATCAACTACCTTCTCAGATAATCATGCACTGAGATTAAACATGAATTACAAATAAACACAGAGAAAGAACTTTAACACCAGGAAGTTAAACAATCACTACTGAACAGCAGTAGGTTAGAATTAATTTTTTTAAATTTAAATTCAGGATTAAAGAGGAAATAAGAAGATTCTTGAAAATAAATGAGAAAGAAGACACAGCGTAGAATTTGTGGAACACAACAAAAGCGGTATTAAGAGGAAAATTTATAGCTTTGCAAGCATTCATCAGGAAGGAAGAAAGCCTACATAAATAATAGCACATCTTAAAAATTGGAAGATGGAATGTCGAAGGCTTTCTCCCTTGCTTGGGCAGGCTATAACCTTGGTAGGCCCCCAGCTGCACCCTCTCCTGGCCTCCTGGGGTGGCGACCCAAGCGACCAGAAAAGGTGGGTGTCAGGTGGCCCCTCTGGAAGGGATCCCAAGTTTTCCCTGCCCTTGCCCCTGTGCAGGGTGTGAGGACTCAGGGAGGAGGGCGGGTAGATCCTGGCTTCTGGTTCTCTACCGAATTGTAGTTTGATCCTGAGCCTGGCAATACCCGGCATGGGGCCTGGGGAGGCCCCAATGTCGAAGGCTTTCTCCCTTGCTTGGGCAGGCTGGGAACCTTGGTAGGCCCCCAGCTGTACCCTCTCCTGCCCCCGGCCTCCCAATGGGCCCAAATTTGGGGGTGTTGTGAGCTGCTCATTTTTTCTAAGGCAGTCTCTGGCAATATCTTACTAGTCTACATGTCCAAAACCAGGTTAAAACTCAACAAACATATACTGGCACTGACATATACTGGCAGAGTATATGTTAATAATATATCCCATCCTTAAGTTATGTTTTGTGTATGTAGAATGTCCATCTGGTATTCTGCCCTTTCACACACCCCTGTAAAGCTGATTTTCACTTTTCAACTCTATCATCCCCAACCTTCAGTACCCCCCATTTACCCTTTTTAACTTCTGTTCTCCACATTCCTAATCACACACCAACGTGTTTCACTGGATTTAACAAACCCCAACTATATCAAAAGACATAAAATGTACACGTATGGCTTTGAATATTTTATAACTATTTTCTTTGACAGCTAAATCTTACTAAATATTCTTGTAAACAGTGAAGATTTTACCCACTTTTTTTCTTTTCTTCTCTTTGTAGACTTTTCAATAAGAAATATCCGGTGAAAGAGTCCCTCAGTTTAATTCTTATGTTTAAGCATGTCATGGGGAGTTTTATACATGTTCTTGCATCCCCCATATGGGCCTATAAAGCCATGTGGCATTGTTCCTTGTTTACATAGGCACATTAAAATGGGAAATACCTACATTCAAATAAATTCTTATCTAATAGAGATTGGAACTCCCAAATCTTGTAGTGCAATGGGACCTTACACCCTGAACATTGGCATACTGACCTGCACAGGCCTCTCCACTCTCCATTCACCCCCGAACCAGGAAAGCACCCAAGATTTTTTACAACACCCAAGGTTTTTTACAACACCTGGAAGCAATCTTCTACCAGGGAAGACACTACCGCTGCTCTGACATCGATCTACTCACAAGAGACTTCCCTTAACACTGAGAAGACTTAAGAACATCAATGACCTGCATACTGGACAGGGCTTTCTGCATTGCCCTTTAATTGTAAGGTGAAACAAGAGGACGCTCTGCACCATCCTAACTGCAATATAGGATATGCAGATTCCAGGATCTTTAATACAGAAACATGATACCAACAACAGAGACATCGTGGAAAATAAAAGTGTGTTGGCACTACAGACAACGACTTGGATTGGGCAATCTAGTGTGCCTGGAGCCTAGAGCTGGTCTTATGCCAGGAAACATCAGGGGTTTGGTCCCCTTGTATTTAGGC
>PVKC010024873.1:0-16716 GCA_004027635.1 Crocidura indochinensis | reverse complement strand
TTGATTTTGTGTGGTGCTATTGTGAATGGGATTGCCTTCTTATCTTCCTTCTCTTCCCTATCATTGTTAGTGTATAAAAAGGCCATTGATTTCTGTGTGTTGATTTTATAGCCTGCCACCTTGCTATATGAATCTATAATTTCTAGAAGCTTTTTGGTAGACTCTTTAGTATTTTCTAGGTAGAGTATCATGTCGTCTGTAAACAATGAGAGCTTAACTTCTTCCTTTCCTATCTGGATTCCCTTGATATCCTTTACTTGCCTTATTGCTATAGCAAGAACTTCCAGTACTATGTTGAAGAGGAGTGGTGAGAGCGGACAGCCTTGTCTATCTGTTCACTTTCTTATATGTCTTATTATAAATCATTATGAGGACTTAATTTGTTGAAAGATTTTTGTTTTTATTTTTTTTGTTATTTTTTTGTTTGTTTGTTTGTTTTTGGCCACACCCGATGACACTTCAGGGATTAATCCTGGCTATGTGTTCAGAAATTGCTCCTGGCTTGGGGGATCATATGGGATGCTGGTGGATCGAACAGTGGTCTATACGAGGCTAGTGTGAGCAAGGCAGATGCCTTACCACTTGTGCCACCACTCTGACCCAGATTTGTTGTTAGATTTAAATGTGTACAGATTTGCAGATCTTACTGGGGAATACTATAGGGATAAGTGTTTGTCTCTCTTTTTGCTTTGAAAATTTCATTTTTGCCATTGATTATGAGAGTTTGATTAATATGGATCTGGTTGAAAATTTCTTTGAATTGAACCTGGAGACCTTTAAAGTTTATATATTTGGGGGGGGGGAGGAACATTCCTGGGAAGTCCCATACCACACCACCATTTGGGAAGTTTTCAGCCTTAATTTTTGTTTGTTTGGGGCCACACCTGGCAGTGCTTAGGGTTTATTTCTGGCTCTATGCTTAGAAATTGTTCCTGGCAGGCTCTGGTAACTGTATTGTATTTCAAGGATAGAACCTGGGTCAGATTCATGCTTAGAAAACACTATATTGCAGTGCCATTGTATGAACATCCTGAGACTTAATTTTAAATTTTAAATTTTTTTATATTTTTATTTAAATACCTTGATTACAAATATGATTGTGGTTGGTTTTCAGTCATATAAGATGACACCCCCCATCACCATTGTAACATTCCCATCTCCAATGTCCCAAATATCCCTCTTCCCCTCCCCGCCCCAATCTATACCATAGACAGGCTTTCTATTTCCCTCATATATTCTCATTGTTAGGATAGTTTGCAATGTAGTTAATTCTTTAACTAAACTCATCACTCTTTGTGGTGAGCTTCATGTCATTAGCTGGTCCTTCCATCCCTTCTCTCTTTTGTCTCTGAGAATTATTGCAAAAATTTCTTTCATTTTTCTTAAAACCCATAGATGAGTGAGACCATTCTGTGTTTTTCTCTCTCTCTCTCTGACTTATTTCACTCAGCATAATAGATTCCATGTACATTCATGTATAGGAAAATTTCATGACTTCATCTCTCCTGACGACTGCCTAATATTCATTGTGTATATGTACCACAGTTTCTTTAGCCATTCATCTGTTGAAGGGCATCTTGGTTGTTTCCAGAGTCTTGCTATGGAAAATAGTGCTGCAATAAATATAGGTGTAAGGAAGGGGGTTTTGTATTGTATTTTTGTGTTCCTAGGGTATATTCCTAGGAGTGGAATAGCTGGGAGAAGAAATGGACAGACACTTTGATTAAAAAGAAATACAAATGGCCAAAAGGCACATGAAAAAATGCTCCACATCACTAATCATCAGGGAGATGAAAATCAAAACAACTATGAGGTACCACCTCACACCACAGAGACTGGCACACATCACAAAGAATGAGAACAAGCAGTGTTGGCAGGATGCGGTGAGACAGGAACTCTTTTTTTTTTTTAATCATAGTGGTTAGCATTTCGTTAACAATAATGTTCCAGGTACATGAAAACATTAAATGAGGGGAATTCCCATCACCGAGTTGTCCTCCCTCCACCTCCATTTCCCCCCTGCCTCCCCTATCCTCCACCCTCTCCCCAGGGGCTTCTAGATTTGAGTGATCCCCTCTGTGTTTAGTTTATTACTTAGTGATCTTATAGCTGTTTGGTCTTGGTGCCTCCATTATTTCTTCCTCTAATTGGGAAGTGGGACTAGATAGTTCGAGTTATGTGGTTTTGTTTGGGGAAGAGTAAGGTAATAGGATGGAGGGGGGGGATTAACTATGCCAACAATGGGCAGAGTCCTTCTAGAGGCTCTCATCCTCGGTTTGAGAGACAAAAGGGATAAAAGAAGGTGAATCACCATGACATTTCACATAGACGTATCAAATAAGATATCCAGTGAGCACTGCAGCAATATAGATATACACCACATAGTTGCCATTATCTTGAGATAAAAAACATGACAGAGAACAAAAAGGAAGAAGAGAAAAGAAGACAGGAAAAGTAAATATATGAATAAAAAAGGGAACTCTTAATGGCTGCTGGCAGGATGTGCTGGCTAGTTCAACCTTTCTGGAGAGTGATATGGAGATTTCCCCCCCAAAAAAAGACTGGAAAAAAATTTTTTTTGATGCACCTACACCAAAGGCTCTCAGGAGTTACTCCTGACTCTGCATTCAGAAATCATTCCTTGCAGGCTTAGAGGACCACACAGAGTGCTGAAGATGTAACCCGGTTCCATCCTGGATTGTTTAAGTACAAGGCAAACACCCCACTGCTGTGCTATGACTCTGCCCTTCCCTTTAATTTTAAATTTTAAATATTTATAAAAGATTTTAAAATTGTAAAGACTTTTATTCCATTTTCTCTTAAAATTCCCATTTACTGTTTTTGTTTTGTTTACTGATATTCCATTATTCAAATAAGTATTCTTCACTATTATTTAATTTATTTACTTACTTTTGGATTTTGGGCCACACCTGGTGACGTTCAGGGGTTACTCTGGCTCTGCACTCAAAAATCTCTCCTGGCTTGGGGTACCATATGGGATGCCAGGAGAATCAAAGTAAAGTCTGTTCCAGGTCAGTGGTGTGCAATCACTAATTTTTATTTATTTGTTTTTTGGTTTATTTCTTGTTTTTGAGCAACCCCTGTTGATGTTAAGGAGTTACTCCTGGCTAAGCACTCAGAAATCGTTCCTGGCTTGGGGGGGACCATATGCAACGCCAGGGGATCAAACTGTAGTCTGTCCTATACTGGAGCTTGCAAGGGAGACGCTTTACCTCTAGCGCCACTACTCTGGTCCCTCAACTCACTAATTTTTAAATAAAATATTTTTGGACACCATTATTATAGGGACAGAACTTAAATTATAGTGGTATCTACATCTCACCATAATGTAAGTTCTGTCCCTTTAACTAATTTGATGATGCAGTTCTTTAGATAGACTCTTTGTGGGGGTGTTACCATTGGCTGCTGTTAATTCCCTTACTGTTTCTTTATAATCTATATCTAAGTGAAATTGTTTTGCACTTTTACTTCTTTTTTTCAGCCTCTATTTAGTACCATACCCTCCAATTACATTCAAGTTGCAATGAACTGCATAATTTCTCCTTTTTATATATTTAATTGAATACAAACACAGTTTTTATTTCAGCTATCTATTGTTGGGTGCCAGTTTTGTTTCCAGATCTTGTCTGTTGCTCATTGCACTGTGATGAGTATATGCATACAGATACTTCTTTGAATTATCTTTATGTTATGGAGGTAGATGTGCAGGAATGAAAACATTGAGTTGTAAGGAAGCTTGATTCTTGTCTATTACATGATTATGAATCTCTGATTCCTCTTCACATCAGGTAAAGTATGTTAGTAGTCACACCAAGCCAGGGTCATATAAAACTATCCCTGTTTTTTTTTTTTGGGGGGGGGGCACAACCAGAAGTGCTCAGGGGTTTCTCTTGACAGTCATCTGTAATCTCAGGGATCACTCCTGGCGGGGCTCACAGTATTATATTGGATGGTGGGAATTAAACCCAGGTCAGCTACATATAAAGTAAGTGCCCTACCTATTCTTTGTCCCCAAGTACCTGTGGTTAGTAGGATACAGTTACAGTAGCTCTATTGGCGAAATTGGTAATTAAGATATATGGCAGTACATATATTCGTTTTTATGGGAATTTGGGTCTCTCTGTCTCAGAGCAGTGACTAAGGCCACACATGATTGGAGCAGATGTGGTGGACACAGCAGCAACACAGACTCTGGGGTGACTGTATATAGTGGTGACTTTAGTTAGAGTCTGGGTATAGCAGAGGCATGCTTTGACTATTATGGTAAAATTTCTACTCCTGGCCAGATGTGATCAGAGATAAATATTCAGTGTATGTTGGGGTGGGGGCATTACTGGAAGGGTTTGGGGTAGAAGGAGACCTGGAGGTCAAAGACACCATTTTAAAACCTAAGGCTGGAAACTAGACTGCAGTAATGTAGACCAAAGATGACAATTCACAACTGGTACTTTGGACTTACAGTTGCAAAGCATCAGCCACATAGTCTTCAAGGGGAAATGTTAGCCTCTGATGTCAGGGCCAGTGGGAGGTGTGCTCGACATCAGAAAGATGTTCCAGAGACAACTGGTCAAATCTATGTTGTCCAATTCAGTTGCTAAGCAAAAATGCAGCCATAGTTATCATAACAGGTGAAAATTCAGACTTAAGATCCAGAAAATCAAGTGCAGAGAGTCAACAGTGCAATCCAAATATGGAGACCCAGAAGGTTTGGGTCTAGAAAGTTGGATATGAACAAATAGCTCTAGCTCCACAAAATAGATTTTATACTGTAACTCCATCTACTGGCATCCACATTGGTGAAGATTATAATATTTTTTGTAGTTTTTATAGAGAAGATTTCAAGTAGTTATAGCAACTACATTTTCTGAATGTCTCTTTTTCCTGAGGGATGAAGTCCTGTTTGTTGCATCCCTCCTGATCCTGAACTAGTATATGATTTGACATCAGAACAAGATTCCCTGTGGTATTTTATAAAAACATCCCTGGTTTTGAGCTCCACGGCTAATTATTTGTGCTAATTATTTTTTATGGAGCAGAGTTTTCCCCAAATTCTTTTTTTTTGTTTTTGTTTTTGGGTCATACCCAGTGACGCACAGAGTTTACTCCTGGCTATGCACTCAGAAATCGCTCCTGGCTTGAGGGATCATATGGGATGTTGGGGATCAAATGTTGGTTCATCCTAGGCTAGTACAGGCAAGGCAGAGATGCCTTATCGCTTGTGCCACAGCTCCGGCCCCATTCCCAAATTCTTTTAATAAGTTTATAGTTGTTTATTTATTCTTCTTGTTTTGTTGAAGAGTTGATATTATAACCCTTTAACCCTCCATCTTGTTGATGACATCTTTAAAATAAAAAAGTGTAACTTGCATCAAAGTTGTATGTATAACTCTGCCAAGATGTAATCAAAATATTGTCTTTAATAAGAAAAAAATCACTATATTTTAAGTGATTCAAATTTGTAGGTTGTAAATTATTTCTTAATAAAGGTATTAGAAGGACTTTTGTGTTTCATGATTATTTTTAGTGATGATAATTTTTAATATCAGTAATGTAAGTGACTAACAGAGCACAATGGTGCTCAACTCAAAATGGCCTTTTGACTTTGAGCCTAAATGTACAAATTATTGGAACAAGCTTCATACATCTAAGCATATTTGAAAGAGTTTCATTGTGAAGCTGCATAATAACATTCAAAAGACTATTATGCAAAATCATTTTTGAACAATTATTGTAGCCAAGACTGGTTTCTTTAAAACAGAGTTCCTAGAATTTGATAGATAAAAGGTCAAATTCAAAGAAAAACAAAAACATGAATCTAAACCCAAAGCTTACAGAATAGAAATTACAAATTACTCCTGAACATAAAAAGCATAGCAAAATTGGAAAATGATCACCCAAATGTACAAAATTTTGAATATTGACTTGGAAATATGTTCCACATACATAAAATATTGTAGTTGTATCTTTAAATAAAATTAAGAATTTTGTGATGATTATAACTTTATAAAATTTATATCTAGGGAAAAATGTTAGTGGTTCTCTAATTATACTGAAACACAGAAACACTTAGATGTAGAACTTTCACATTTTAAAAATCATACTTTGCATACTTTCAAAGTTAAAGAAGTTACCATGCATTGATTACAAGGTACAAAACTGAATACCTTCTAATATCCAAAATAAATTTGTATTACATATAGATTGGGGATAGCTGGATTTGTAGCTCAATGGTTGAGCATATGGTTTGCATGTGTGCTCTAGATTTAACCCTAAATACTTAAACAAATATGTGTGCCTATATCTGTGTAGATATATGCATTCTTAATGTAAATATATGTAAAGCATATTTATATATAACACTATATATTATTGTTCTAAAATGAACACAATACCTTTCATATCATAATATGCTGAAAATGGAAAGATTCAGAATAGCATATAGTGATTGTGTAAAAAAAAAAGTGGGGGGCCAGAGCCATACCACAATGGTAGGGCATTTGCTTTGCAAGCGGCTGACCCAAGATGGACATGGGTCGATCTCTGGTGTTTCATATGGTCCCCTGAGCCAGAATGATTTCTAGCACACGGCCAAGAATAATCCCTGACCATCATCTCTGTGGCCCAAAAATAAACAAACCAAAAAAAAAATGGGAATGTTTTCACATCTATATATCCACACACATATAAATATATTTTTACATAAAAATGGACATGCAGATGTTATGACATATTCATATGCTTAAATATTATTAAAATATGCTTCATTGAATCAAATAGTTCTAGACATATGCATAGGAGACGATACATGCATTGCCTTTAAGAAAATTACTGGAGATGGAAATTGGAGGGTGACTTCTCTTAGCATTCTTTATGAAGTTGGAATAAATATATATTTTAGCCTAAAACTGGATTGATTATAGATATATGCAATATAAATAAAATATGAACACAAATACCAAAATTTTACTTAATGTATGTTCAATCATAGTTTTCAAGGTGGTATTGAATGTATAAAAAATAATTGGAATCAAGGAGTACACCCCCCTTTATTTAAAGTCTGAAACTGTTGTTAATATGCAGATTAAATAAGTGATTCATTTTTTCTGTTCTGAAATGTTTTTCTTTTCCTTTTCTCTCTTACTCTTCAATATATTAGGCAAAGCAGGGACAGTGCTCAAATACATGAGTGACAGCTTGTCACTGGAAAAGTTCATTCTGGGAATTTTTATGAGTTTATGACATCTTTGTTAATACGCACTTAAAATTAACATCTTACAAGATGTTAACAGGGAGGTGTAGTGAACTCCAGTGCAACTTGAGCTACTTCATATGCATGTGTTTTCAAGGTAACCAAGCTTTTCTTTTTCATTATGCATAATTCATTTTGTTTTGCCTGGTTGATATAGTAACGGGCATCATTGGCCAGGCCACTTTTTATGATACTAAATATAATCCTGTGGAGACAAAAGAGGGGTGATATTGATACAGATTTTACTTGGAACCTCCAAAAGCTTTAATTGTATTCAAAGTTTATTTAAAATTTTACCCTCATTCTTGGCTTCATATCAAAATACCTCAATGGATAGTGTCTTTAACAACCATGTTATGTTGTTCATGTGTTTTTATAAGGGTGTCTAAAATTAATATCTCTGATTTTAATAATAGCTAGAACTTGAACTTTTACATACCTCAAAATCTAAGATGATTTTCAGATCTTGCCTCAACTGTTTAGAGAGCTGTCCATAATATCCAGAACAGACCACACCAAGGCATGCTACTTGGGCCTGTGGATCATTTTGACAATCAAGGCTTTGAATGCTCACAAGAAATTTTTATTGCTCTCTTCACTATATAAATGAATGGATTTTTTTATGTCATCCAGAATCAGGATTCATACTAGAAATAAAGTTTCTTCCAGACTTTTTTGTACAGCAGTATAAACATTAAAGAGCAGTATGTTCTTATGTCATGAGTCACCTTTTTTTCTTGGGAGTTTTTTTTTTTTTGGTTTTTGGGTCACACCAGGGGTATACTCAGGGGTTACTCCTGGCTATGTGCTCAGAAATCGCTACTGACTTGAAGGACCATATGGAACACCAGGGATCAAATTGCTCTCTATTGTATGTTAGCTGGTGCAAGGCAAACACCCTACGCCTTGCACCACTGCTCTGGCCCCCTTGTTTCATTTTTAAGTTTTTGCCTGTAAGCCTCTATTACATTACTTATTGCATCTAATTTGCCCCCTTTGGCTTTATAATTGGCATCCTTTATATGTGTCAATTATATGTGATTCCATTTATTCTTTTCTATTATTTATCTGGTCATATTTTGTTTGCTCAACCAATCACCAAAGAAACTATAGGTGTCGGTGAAGGTTTCTTCTGCCTACTTTTTACTCACAATACCACTTTTGGGGCTGGAGCAATAGCACAGCAGTAGGGCATTTGACTTGTATGCAGACAACTGGGACAGATCCAGGTTCAATCCTCAGCAACCCATATGGTCCCTCGAGCAGTTTCTGAGCCCAGAGTCAAGTGTTACTCTGAACACTGCCAGGTGTGACCCAAAAACCAAAAAAAGAAAAAAGTATCACTTTAATTCTCTGTGGCTTTTGTCTTCACATATTTCTTCACTCTTGTGACTAGTTTCAAGAACAAGTATTTAAAGAGACTTAAAACAATATCAGCAGATCTTCTCATGACTAGAAATGGAGATTGGCCTGAGCAATGTAAACACAGGTCTCCTCAGACCCAGGACAAATGACATATGTCAAGCTCTCAGAGAATTATATGTAGCTACTTGAATTGTGGATAGCATTATTAACATTGATAGTTTTGATGTACAGTGACTATAGCTTGCCACCACTGAAATCCTCAATATACTCCACCAATGTTCTTGTGTTTCATTTGTTCTGTTTAATTTTGGCATGAAACCTTGTAACCACACTTAGGAGTTACTCCTAGCTCTGCTCCCAGTAATTATTGTTGACAGTGCTCAGGGAGCCATAGGGGATGCTGAATATCCATCCCTATTGGCCACATGCAAGGCAAGGACCTTATCCTCTATACTATCTCTCTGGTGCTGATCCTTTTATCACTTCTAATCTACCTCTTCATTTTTGAATTCTCCCTTTCTACTGCTTGGTAAACTGAATTTTATATTACAAGGCAAATGGGTTATCATCATTCATGTTTTCTATCCCCTTGTTTTGTTTTCCTATATAGCACCTATGAGTATGATCATATGGTATTAATCCTCTCACTGACTTATTCTACTTAACATGTTGCCCTCTGGTTTCAGATTTTATTGTATTTTACAGATAAATAACATTTCATTGTACTCATATGCATGTGGCTAATTTTAGTTTTCTGTTTTTGTTTTTGTTTTTTTTTTTTGGTTTTGTTTTTTTTTTGGTTTTGGGATCACACCCGGCAGTGCTCAGGGGTTACTCCTGGCTTTATGCTCAGAAATTGCTCCTGGCAGGCACGGGGAACCATATGGGGCACCGGGATTCAAACCGATGACCTTTTGCATGACAGGCAAATGCCTTACCTCCATGCTATCTCCCGGGCCCCTAGTTTTCTGTTTTTTTTTTTAAGAACACTTGGAAGTACCCTAATAATTCTGTTGGAAAATTTTCAGCTTAAACCTCAAAAATGTTTCTTCCTTATTCTTAGCAATTAATCTGTATTTCTATACCAAGTAAATTTCAGTTTAATTTTCTTTATCTTATTAGGAAATATCTATCTTCCTAGGGAAAACTTTATATATTGAGTTCAGACTCTCTTCAAACATATATATATATATGTATATATGTAAGATGTATGTATCTATATACATATCTATGTGTGTATGTGTGAGAGAGTGAGAGAAAGAGAAAGAGTATCATTCTGGAGGCACTCTCAGTGATATTTGACTACCTTAGCTGGTACCTAGGACTACCTGGGCAGGGCAACTTGGTGGTATTTGGGGGCCTACTGGTCTATCATCCAGAAATCTTGTGGTGGGTAGAGAATGTGGTGCTGTAGGTAAAGTCAAACTCTAGCTCTTTGAGTTTTCTCTGGCCTCTATGTACTTTTTCTTAATCCTAAAAGTTTATAACCTGACTTTCTATAGCATATCTACACTAACACTTCCTTCCATGCATCTTACGCTTCCACATATTTTACACTTTCTTACACCTTTTGAAAATAACCTTTTGTTTTGTTTATTTTCATTGAGGTATGTCAAGCAGATTGCTGTGTTCTCCCAGTATAGTGTGATATCATGCTATTATTAGAAACTTTGGGACTTATTTCCATTCCTTGGTACTCATGTCACTCAGCTCACATCTGAAAGTGTACTTTGCATCTTACATATTTTGTCATAGCCCCGTTCATTGAGGCTAATTCAATCCTTTACATTAGTTTTAGAAATGATTGTTGCATAATATGTTATTTTTTCTGTAATTCTTTGACTGGTATTAAATTTTATATTTCACATCATTTTATTATTTTCTATCCTTGGTTCATCCTAATATCTTTTTGATCTCCTTGGTTCCAGTCTTCTCCTTTATTCTCTCCGCATCACCACATTGCAGCAGAAAGGATCACTCTTTTTTTGTTTGTTTTTGGTTTAGGGTCACACCCAGCAGTGCTCAGGGGTACTCCTGGCTCCATGCTCAGAAATTGCTCCTGGCAGGCACGGGGGACCATATGGGGCACCGGGATTTGAACCGATGACCTTTTTGCATGAAAGGTAAACGCCTTATCTCCATGCTATCTCCCGGGCCCCAGGATCATTCTAATGTGAAAATCTAATAAGGGGACTTCTGTGCTTACATTTTACAATGGACTGTGTTACCACAGACATGACGTTCAATAATTTACAAGCTTCTGAATCTTGTCTTCTTCTAGCCTCCTCTGTTCTAGATCTTTTTTTTTTTTACTTCATATTTCAAGTCTGTGAATGGCATTTTTCCCTTAATTTGTGTCAAGTTAAGGGGACAGTCCCTTGGCACAGTCCCTTAGCCCTCTGGATTCTTCTTAGGCTGATTGAGTAGTTCAGATATTGTCAGATGGGCCATCAGAAAGATTAAAATCTAAAATTAATAACAAACCTCCAGGGCTCTGACATGATGATGCTTTCAATAGAGTGGGGTTTAAATCATAAGTTTAGAAACCGGTAGAAACTGGCATTTCCTTAACCTTCAGGGTATTCGTTTTCTTAATTCAAAACTATCCGTGGGCTATTTGAGAATAGTATCTCAGAGAATTATGGGGATTCAGTTCTGAGATGTATGGGTAGGTCTGTTCTGAGTGAGTTTTCTGTGCTTTGCCTATTCTGAAGTTCAGCCTTTATGCATAACTATAGATTTGGGTTTTTTTTTTTTTTTTTTGAGCCACACCTGGCAGTACTCAGGGGTTACTTCTGGGTTTGTGCTCAGAAATAGCTCCTGGAATGCTCAAGAGACCATCTGGGTTGCAAGGGATTGAACCCGGGTCCATCCTAGGTCATATGCATGCAAGGAAACCTTGATTGACCAGTAATTAATTTTTGCAATTGCATCTCTTTTACTTTTCAACTCTCTCCCCAACCAGTAAGTCTCAGACTTGAAGGGTTTTCTTGGATTCTTTCCTGCCCCACCATTGCCAGGTTAATTATATCTTTCATGTTCCTGTTTCACCATCTTATTTTCCCCATATAAAACATTGTTTATTATGTGTTGGCTTTGCTTAATTGCTGGCTTAGGTTTTCTCATAGGTTGGTAGGTTGGGTAGCTTAAAGGAATAGAAATTAGGTTCTTTTTTTTTAAGTGCAAAGTTAAAAACTATATGATCATGTGTTTACAACAGTTTAGAAATCAGGATCTTGGTGTATACTTCCCTCACCACTCCCACAGTGACCATGACCCAGACTACTGGTTTTAAGATTTTTGAGTGTTGCATTGCAATTGCCTAGAGCAATACCTAATATATCCTGAATTCAAATAAAATTAGTAGTAATATTCTTTGGCTAATGGCACTTTGAGTAAGATAATTTATCTCTCTCCTTTTGGAATGGGGGATTTGTGCCACACCCGGCTGTAATCAGAGGTTACTCCTGGCTCTGCCCTCAGAAATCGCTCCTAGCTCAGGGAACCATATGGGATGCTGGGAATCAAACTCAAGTTCGTCCTGGTTCAGCTGCATGCAAGGCAAATTCCCTACCACTGTGCTACCACTCTGGCCCAATTTACCTCTTTTTTATTGTGAACTTCCTCTTGGCTGATCAGAAGGTACCTAGCTAGATGGACAATTTTCTTTTTTTTTTCTATTTACTCTTATTTTCCTTTCTGTCCTTCCTTTCTTTCCTCTTGTATTTTAATTTATATGACTGTCTTCTAGATGCATGAAATTTTATATTGTAGTTTGTAAATTACATCATCAAGTTTGTATCAAATATAAAGCACAGGAAATTTTTTACCTGCCTCAAATGTTTGCCTGTTATCTAGATATTTTAGAATAATGTTTCTATTCTTTGTCTTCTCTAACATGAATTTAAATCAATATGCTAGTCAGCTCTTCATAAGAAGTGTTCTGACCCTTTTTTACAAACATTATTAAAGGGTATGAAGAAATAGTATAGCAGGTAGGACATTGGCCTTGCACATAGTTATATAGGTCTAGTTCTTGGCACCACATAATTTACCTGGAGCACCACCAGGAAAGATACCTGGCTTCAGAACCAGGTGCAAACCCTGGTTTGTTGTATTCAATGACATTCATGTGTCCTTGTATGTATATTTTTATGATCTGTTTGTAGAACATATTTTTCGTATTTCTGCAATGCTATAATTGTACAATGTTTTATTGAGCATAGTGGAAACTGCAGTTTTATATAAATAAATAGTGTAACTATTTTAACTAATGATTGATTATGAGTATATATGATAGGTGAAATATTGACCTAGAAATTCTGTCTTTTTAAACAGAAATTAGCCTTTTTTCTTGATTGACTATTGAATGTAATCTCATCATGTAATGAGAGTATATTTTCATGTATACATCTTTTAACATAAGCATATATATTGCATTAAATTTACCACTGAAAGTCCAAGACTATCTTTACACCTTTAACCTTGATTTATTTAACCCCTTTCTTTATGGTACCTCCAAGTAATCTAACATCTTATTTGTAATTGATATATTAGTGTTTATCCTTGCATGTGAATTGTCAGACTCATTCAAAAGAAAAATTGTTGTCTTTGAAATAGCTCAAAGGGCTGAACACATGCTTTGCATTAAGGCATGTAATAAACCTGGGTTTTATTTCTTATATTACATATTTCCATAAGCACCACTAGGAATAACTCTCTAGTGCAAAGTCATAAGTATCCTTGTCATATATGCTTCCCCTCAAATAAAGAAATCATGAAAAAGAAAGTTTCTTCATAGCCATTAACTTCCATATGACCACCATATCATAGCATGGGAGATTTCGTAATCTCTTGAAGAGTACAAATCCCTTTACAATACCTTTATTCGTGAACATTTGTAACATTATTAAAGGATCTTTGTGTGAGGAGATTGTGGTCGTATGGCAGTCATTTTTGAACTCTATTGGGCATGATATAGTCTGATTCATTGAAATTTGTATAACAAAGTTATTTACATATCATTTATTTATATGAATGATACTCTGATTAATTGAACATCTTAGATAATAAATTCAAAGTGATTTCTATTCTACATGGATTTCCTACTTTTGAAAACACAGTATTCTATTACTAAGTTTTGCTTTTTTAAAATACATTATGGCTATTATGTTTTCTAGTCAGTAAGAGTGATGTACCTAACTTATTCAAAGTATACTCAAACTTTCATTCATTAAATCAGTGCACTTTTAATTATCTTCTATGATTAATAAGAAAATGGCTTAGAGAGTTCAGAGTAATTATATGACTGGCATGAGGCTTCCTTTATATGCGACCAAACTAGGTTCAATCCCCAGTATCCCATATTGTTGGTCCCCAAACCACCAGGAGTAAAAGTAATGAGTAAGCCCTGAGAACCACTATATTTGGCCTAACTCTCCTTTCTTCCCAGCTACTAAAAATATAGTAGTACAGAATACAAATTACAAATTGATTTTTATTATTATTAAGGTTTGGACTTGAAGTGTAGTGAGTTTCTCAGTTAATTGCCTATGCATCTACTTTTTATTTTTGTCTGAATTTGTGAAAATTATTCTAGTAAGGGTGCACGCACAAGTAACTAATTCACTAGAAATCTGGTTTTTGTTTTTGAGTTTATTTCTCATGTCCTTGAATCACTATCATTTCCTTCCACTGATCTTGAAGACTATTATCAAGCTCAGGTCAATACTATTATGCTTATCTTACCATGACTCTATCTCAACCTTTTCTCCTGTTGTCTCTCACATGCTAATGTGAATCGCCCACCCAGACTGGTGCTATATGTTGAAATCCAGAAACTTTCACTTCAGTAGGGACTGCTTTATGTAAAAATCCATATATCCTAAATTCTATCCAGTTTCTCTTTCCTGAAAGAAAGTCTTGTAAAATTCATTAAGTCAGATTTATGAAAGACGTGGTCTCTGATCTCGGGGTTTGCTAAGCTGCTGATTGGGTTCATATACTGCTTGGCATGTTCTCTGGAATACTAAGTGTCTTCTAGAATTCTACAATCTGTCTTGTTTAGTGTACTGTCTATAGGTTATCAGTCATTATTTGGAAAGAAAATTGTCTTCTTTGTTCTATGTGTTTGAAATTTTAACTGCAGCTGTGTTTCAAGTCAAGTATATACATCTTTGAATTTAGCTTATTAATTTCTGCCCTCTGAGCCTATATTTTAGGAGTTATGGAAAACTATCTGAGCATGATGCGAGAGATAAAATATGGCTATATTTATATGATAAGAACCGATATGAAATTGACAATATATTTTTTTAGAAACTTATCCACAGCTCCTGACAATGTGTAATTTAAAACTCCTACTGTGTTTTCTGGTTGGTCTCCCCAGATGGTAGAACTGTGATTGGAACATTTTACTGCAAAATTTCTGGTGCTGTAGATAGTTTTATTTTTATACAAATGCTTTTAAAAAGAGTCTTAAAATATGTACCCTAAAACATCAAAAGCACATTGGACTCATTTTTTAAAAAGCAAAATAAATTTAATGGATGCCAAAATATCTGAAAACTGGCAAGCTTACCAGGATTATGATAATGGTATGTGGATAGTGTGGGAGTTTCAGGGTTGTTGCAAATATTAAACAAAATTCAACCTTCTGTGTGAGGAAATGTAAAAGTGCTGGTTAAGGAGATAACAGAGTTCTATTCTGAGTGGGGCCCTACTCCCCCTTGCTTCTTTTTCTTATGCAAATATTCTCACCTCTCCCCGCTTTAACTGAATTTTGAAACATGAACTAGATTTAGACCTAACTAAAATCTCATGGATGCCATACTTTTAACGTCGATAATAAATAATAATGATATATGTGGATAGCTTAAACTTTTTAGCCTTTTGAAATCTCTACAGGCTAACAAAATTTCATGACAAAATGAGAAAAAGAGATTTTCATATAGCCCAAGTAGAATCCTAACTTGTTGAGAAATGTGTAAGTAGGTAACATGTAAATTGATTTCCAACAAATGGAGTTCCACTTAAAAGATAATTTGAGTTTTTTTTTTCATTTTTAATTTAAGTTTTTTGAAAGTTTCCATTATGACCAGAATTTTCATTTGTGTGACCAACATCTTTAACTGGTCATTTGCTTTAATTCTTATTTTCTTTGTAAAGTCAGAACTTGGATATTATTCTTCACAGAATAGTCCACGTTTGGACAAATGGAGCTTCCAAAACTCATGTACTGATCACTGATGATATATACTATATATAACTATATATACTACTTATATGTATATTGAATGTCCTAGATAATGAATTCAAACTCATTTCTATTCTACAAGAATTTTCTAGTTTTGAATATATCTAGTTTTTGAAAATACAGCATTCTATTACTAGATTTTGCCTTTTTAAAAGACTTACATTAGGGCTATTATGCTTTCTAGTCCCTTAAGCATGAAGTATCTAACTTATTCAAAGTATACTCAAACTTTCATTCACCAAATCAGTGAAATTTTAATTATCTTAGATGATCATTAAGAAAATAGTATAGGGAGGTATCATGCTTGCTTTATATGCAGTCAAAATAGGTTCAATTCCAGGAGTCTATATCATCCCAAACTCAACAAGAGTAAGAGTAATGAGTAAGCCCTAAGAACCACCATATATGGCCTAACTCTCCTTTCTTCCCAGATCCTAAAAACTAAGTCATATACAATTCAAAATTATAAATTATAATTATAATAAATATAACTATACATTATAAATCTCTATTTTATTATTTATATTGCTCTATATATGAAAGAAATACTGTATAGTATATGAAAGTAATAAAGGTAGACATTTTAATATCTGTGAACTTGGAAATGCTATGCTTTATGATGTCTTTCTTCTTTTTTTCTTTTTTGGTTTTTGGGTCACACCTGACAGCACTCAAGGATTACTCCTGGCTCTACACTCAGAAATTGCCCCAGGCAGACACAGG
Organism: Crocidura indochinensis; assembly: GCA_004027635.1. Classification (NCBI taxonomy): domain Eukaryota; kingdom Metazoa; phylum Chordata; class Mammalia; order Eulipotyphla; family Soricidae; genus Crocidura; species Crocidura indochinensis. Next base: position 103 of record PVKC010024873.1, on the reverse strand, counting down.
GAACCATATAGGATGCCAGGATTCGAACCACTGTCCTTACCTCTATGTTATCTCTCCAGCCCCTTATGATGTCTTTCAATTAAAATTGGTATTCCTAAAAAAA